>CABFVZ010001349.1:68701-97619 GCA_902151445.1 Timema monikensis
GGTGTTCCCCGGCAGTAATGGGAATAGAATAGTTTAGTAATTTAGCTTAGCTTAGTTAGTAGTTAATATAGATAATTAGGGACGGGGGAACTAGATAGGGAGTAGATTAGGAAATTCAGCTGCCAAGGGTAGAAAGTAGGCGGGGCACCAACTCTGATAGGGCGCCTCCCCAGGTGGTTATTATGGGGATGCCCACCTCTGCTGAGCGCTTGGCGGACTCGGGAGTGAAATCCCGGGCATTGTGAAGGGCCTAGCGGGGGAGGGTACCGGGGGCGTAATATACCCGGGGTGGATCAAATTGAGCTAGGGGTAGTTGAATTTCATTTAAGTAAAGAGCCAAAATATGTGTTGTAATGTTAAAAAGGAAATTCATATTAAAATTGTGTAAATTAAGTAAAAGTTGTGGAAAAAACGGCCCGGATTTAAAGATTGTAAGATACCGGGCCTGTAAACACTGAATAAATAAATAAATAAATAAAGTTCCGGAAATCATCAGCATCTAATGACCGCGATGGATTTAACAGCTTAAAACTGAGAGATCGGGATTTGATCCCGGCCTGGTGTACTGAGAGTGGCTCTTCCCTAAATTGCTATTCACTCTCCCTCAACCCCAATGTGGGTACATTCATTCCAAATTCAACCTTCCTAATCCCTAACATATTAGTGTAATTAGTACATAGTCGTGTAGTACTGACGGGTAGTAGGTTGGAGTGCTAAAGAAGAAATCAGCATCTAATTCAGGCAAAATCATCCAAGTGTGGGAAATGGTGTCTCCATTTGACACCAAAATCTCGCCTCCACACAAGCTTATTTCAACACTACGAGATTACAAACTTCGGTAGAACTCGTACAAAACAATCAAATAACATGTGTTTGTCACAATATCTTGACAAGAAGTAAACCAGCAAAAACAAATGTTAATCGATAAAATCCCCCACCCTTCCATTGAGATGCGTGATAATCGTTTGTCAGAAAGGTAACCTACATTTGACAGCTCGCGGTTCTGCGAACCAAACAAGAATCAACGCTGAAAACCTAGATAATAAATCAACGCTGAAAAAGACATAAGAAATCAACGCTGCAAAACTATATAATAAATCAACGCTGAAAAACGATATAAAGAAATCAATGCTGCAAAACAACACAAGAAATCAACGCTGAAAGATGACATAAAGAAATCAACGCTGCAAAACAACACAAAAAATCAACGCTGAGAGACGACATAAAGAAATCAACGCTGAGAAACGACACAAGAAATCAACGCTGAAAAACGACACAAGAAATCAACGCTGGAAAACGACATAAAGAAATCAACGCTGCAAAACAACTCAAGAAATCAACGCTGAAAAACGACACAAGAAATCAACGCTAAAAAACTACACAAGAAATCAACGCTGAAAAACGACATAAAGAAATCAATGCTGCAAAACAACACAAGAAATCAACGCTGCAAAACAACACAAAAAATCAACGCTGAAAGACGACCTAAAGAAATCAACGCTGCGAAACGACACAAGAAATCAACGCTGCAAAACGACACAAAAAATCAACGCTGAAAGACGACACAAAGAAATCAACGCTGCAAAACAACACAAAAAATCAACGCTGAAAAACGACATAAAGAAATCAATGCTGTAAAACAACACAAGAAATCAACGCTGCAAAACAACACAAAAAATCAAAGCTGAAAGACGACATAAAGAAATCAACGCTGCAAAACAACACAAAAAATCAACGCTGAAAAACGACATAAATATATCAACGCTGCGAAACGACACAAGAAATCAACGCTGAAAAAGACATAAGAAATCAACGCTGAAAAAACAAGATAAGAAATCAACGCTTCAATACGAAATTATAAATCAATGCCACTAAACGATCCCAGAAATTAGCGCTAAGAAATGACGTCAAAAAGCTTATTTATCTTCGAAACGTTAGAAAACAGCGTTCGTTGCGACCTGCTACGTGTAATACGGCCTTTATACCAGAGAGGTTTACACACCTCTCAGAAGCATGACGTGGATGGTTTATTTCTTGTTTATTTCATTGTTGACTTCTGCTGAAGTATATAAATAATTGCTCTATAACTAATAGGGAGAGTTTTTTACGATTACATGATGTAACAATGTTATGAAATAACATTTCTATGTAATCTACTGTTACAAGGAAAACTTTAGAAAATATTATTTATTTATTATTAGCACCGCGTCTTACTACCCATTCGGGTTATACGCACTTATGCTAATGTGTAATGGTAGGGTGATTGTGAGATGAAATGGAGGACCTACAGTTTAACGTGGGATCCGAACCACGGTGGAGGCCTGGCATATCCCCACATTCACAAGATGTCTTGTCAGAGGTGAAGGAATGGTTTGGTAATCAGATAAATCTGTGCCGGAACCGAGGATTGAACCCCGGCCGCCAGCACAGAAGTCTGACACCTTACACCTAGACCACCAGGTCACCTTTAGAAAATACATTTTCTGCAGTCCGCGTCGATATTAAGTTAGTATATTATTAGTAATTATTATTTTATAGGTATTAATACAATCTCTTTTAAGTAATGACAGCAGTAAATCACATTAATTAATATATTAATATATGAAAAATTGTTTCTGTAAACACTGCAATTTTCAGATAAGTTTTCTCCTATTTTAATCTTTTTCATAAAACTTTGTTACGTTATTAATAATAAATGGCCCTGTAGTTTTGTGATAAATGCTCCTTGCTACAACCCTAAGGGTCCCAGGTTCGATTCCATGCTGGTACCTTGGATATCTTTCCCGAAAGGGGAATTAAATCAAACGGTCACCATGGTTTGGTTAATTAGACCTAAATGAGGTATATAGAGTTTCTACTGAGACCACAACACCATACTCACTATCACCATCACCTCATCTCATCAGGACGTGGAAAGATCCTCCGCGGAAAGGATGTACGATTAGTACATTCGGAAGTCCTCTGGGTAAAAGTACAATAGTACTGGCTAATTTTCCCACAAAATGGGCTACGATTGATGTAGCACAGAAACATTATTATTATTATTATTATTATTATTATTTGATTATGAACGATCATACGCAAAATGTGGATATAAAATATTTTGTTTTAAAATAAATTCAAAGGCTAGTGGCTAGATCTATACTTAATATCTTTCAATAAAAGTAGAGTGCTGTTAATATTTATTTACTATTCATTAAATGTAAGTTATTTAATATGGCTGGGAAACGTGGTCTATTACCTTACATGAAGAAAACAAATTCAGCGTGTTCAAAAACAAGGCGCTTAGGAAGATATTTTGTTCAAAGTGAGACGACGCTAATGTGTAATGGAAGATATTACTTAATGATAAGTCACATACCTTGTAGTCATATCAAGTCTAGTAGATTAAGGTCAGCAGGACATTCAGCGCGAATTGTAGAATTAGAACCATGTTTGGAGTATTGACTAGATAGCTCATTAGGAAGAGACTGGTAGGAAGACCAAGACGCAGATGGGGAGAATGTAACTGAAAGACATAAGGTGTAATGAGGTGGCCTTGATAGAAATAATACAAGATAGGGATAGGATGTAATGAGGTGGGCAGGATTGAGCTAGCTCAAGAAAGGTATAGAGAGAGTGGCTATATTAGATGATTTTTTGGGGGGTTCCTAATGACATAGAGTAAGAAATTAAAATATAAATGAAAACCCTAATAAACTTGTTGAATATTATTCAGATACATTTTATATACATGAATGGATATATATAAGAGATTAATCGTATTCTATCATTTTTTAATCCGAATATAAATTTTTCTTATGAATCTCAAATTTTTACAAATGTACAACTTAAGATAAAATTAGAATTTTTATATTGAATTTTAAATTATTATTATTACTATTTTTATTATTATTATTATTATTATTATTATTATTAGCATAACATCTTAATACCCTTTCGGGTTATACGCACTTACGCCAATGTGTAATGGTAGGGTGATTGCGAGATGAAATGTAGGACCTACAGTTTAACGTGGAATCCGAACCACGGTGGAGACCTGATATTCCCCACATTCACAAGATGTCTTGTCAGAGGTGAAGGAAGGGTTTGGTAATCAGATAAATATGTGCCGGGACCGAGGATTGAACCCCGGACCCCCAGCACATAAGTCCGACACCTTACCCCTAGACCACTAGGTCACCAATTTATGAAGAGAGGGGATGATATAACTACCTATATACAACCAGTTCAGGTGATCTGGGATGGCTTAACCTATTAGGCCACCAGTACAAATACCTCTCTCCTTATTTTTATTTTATGAAGATCACTATTTTCCCTTCCAGATTATACAAATATCTACACCAATGTGGACGAGGAAACGTAAGAGTTATATAAAACAGGCCTGCACTTGCAAGAAAGGGGGATGGCAAGCTATTTGAGAAAATAAACCCTCTATATAACTGTCTAGGAGTCGAAATCTAGCTTACCCAAACATGCCGAAACAGACCCGGTAAGGTTGACCTCTTAGCTCGTGTGGTCAACGAGGTGTCTATTCCTCCATGTTATTATCGTTACTACAGTCTTACTAGTAGTTCTGTGAATAGTAGACCTCCCTCCATGTTATTATCGTTACAAGAGTCTTACTAGTAGTTCTGTGAAGAGTAGAACTCCCTCCAAGTTATTATTATTAGTACAGTCTTACTAGTAGTTCTGTGAACAGTAGTCATCACTCCATGTTAATATCGTTACTACAGTCTTACAAGTAGTTCTGTGAAGAGTAGAACTCCCTCCAAGTTATTATTGTTAGTACAGTCTTACTAGTAGTTCTGTGAACAGTAGACCTCCCTCCATGTTATTATCGTTATTACAGACTTACTAGTAGTTCTGTGAACAGTAGACCTCACTCCATGTTATTATCGTTACTACAGTCTCACTAGTACTTCTGTGGACAGTAGACCTCCCTCCATGTTATTATCGTTACTACAGTCTTACTAGTAGTTCTGTGAACAGTAGACCTCCCTCTATGTTAAATATAGTTAATACAGTCTTACTAGTAGTTCTGTGAATAGTAGAACTCCCTCCATGTTATTATCGTTACTACAGTTTAACTAGTAGTTCTGTGAATAGTAGACCTCCCTCCATGTTATTATCGTTACTACAGTCTTACTAGTAGTTCTGTGAAGAGTAGAACTCCCTCCAAGATAGTTCTGTGAACAGTAGACCTCCCTCCATGTTATTATCGTTACTACAGTCTTACTAGTAGTTCTGTGAACAGTAGACCTAGCTCCCTTCATGTTATTATCGTTACTACAGTTTTACTAGTAGTTCTGTGAACAGTAGAACTCCCTCCATGTTATTATCGTTACTACAGTCTTACAAGTAGTTCTGTGAAAAGTAGAAATCCTTCCATGTTATTATCGTTACTACAGTTTTACTAGAAGTTCTGTGAATAGTAGACCTCCCTCCATGTTATTATCGTTACTACAGTCTTACTAGTAGTTCTGTGAAGAGTAGAACTCCCTCCAAGTTATTATTATTAGTACAGTCTTACTAGTAGTTCTGTGAACAGTAGACCTCCCTCCATGTTATTATCGTTACTACAGTCTTACTAGTAGTTCTGTGAACAGTAGACCTCTCTCTTTCTCCATGTTATTATCGTTACTACACTCCTACTAGTAGTTCTGTGAACAGTAGACCTCCCTCCAGGTTATTATCATTAATACAGACTTACTAGTAGTTCTGTGAACAGTAGACCTCCCTCCATGTTATTATCGTTACTACAGTCTTACTAGTCGTTCTGTGAGCAGTTGACCTCCCTACATGTTATTATCGTTACTACAGTCTTACTAGTTGTTCTGTGATCAGTAGACCTCTCTCTTTCTCCATGTTATTATCGTTACTACACTCCTACTAGTAGTTATGTGAACAGTAGACCTCCTTCCATGTTATTATCGTTACTACAGTCTTACTAGTTGTTCTGTGAGCAGTTGACCTCCCTTAATGTTATTATCGTTACTACAGTCTTACTAGTAGTTCTGTGAATAGTAGAATTCTCTCTTTCTCCATTTTATTATTGTTACTATACTCCTACTAGTAGTTCTGTGAACAGTAGACGTCCCTACATGTTATTATCGTTACTACAGTCTTACTAGTCGTTCTGTGAGCTGTTGACCTCCCTACATGTTATTATCGTTACTACAGTCTTACTAGTTGTTCTGTGAACAGTAGACCTATCTCCCTCCATGTTATTATTGTTTCTACAGTCTCACTAGTAGTTCTGTGAGCAGTAGACCTCCCTCCCTCCATGTTATTATCATTACTACACTCCTACTAGTAGTTCTGTGAACAATAGACCTCACTCCATGTTATTATCGTTACTACAGTCTAACTAGTAGTTCTGTGAACAGTAGACCTCTCTCCATTCATGTTATTATCGTTACTACAGTCTTAATAATCGTTCTGTGAACATAAGACCTCCCTCAATGTTATTATCATTACTAGATACTTACTAGTAGTTCTGTGAACAGTAGACCTCCTTCCATGTTATTATCGTTAATACAGTCTTACTAGTAGTTCTGTGAACAGTAGACCTCTCTCTTTCTCCATGTTAATATCGTAACTACACTCCTACTAGTAGTTTTGTGAACAGTAGACCTCCCCCATGTTATTATCATTACTACAGACTTACTAGTAGTTCTTTGAACAGTAGACCTCCCTCCATGTTATTATCGTTACTACAGTCTTACTAGTAGTTCTCTGAACAGTAGACCTCTCTCTTTCTTCATGTTACTATCGTTACTACACTCCTACTAGTAGTTCTGCGAACAGTAGACCTCCCTCCATGTTATTATCATTACTACACTCCTACTAGTAGTTCTGTGAACAGTAGACCTCCCTCCATGTTATTATCATTACTACAGACTTACTAGTAGTTCTGTGAAAGGTAGACCTCTCTTTCTCCATGTTACTATCGTTACTACACTCCTACTAGTAGTTCTGTGAACACTAGACCTCCCTCCATGTAATTATCATTACTACAGTCTTACTAGTAGTTCTGTGAAAAGTAGACCTCTCTTTCTCCATGTTACTATCGTTACTACACTCCTACTAGTAGTTCTGTGAACAGTAGACCTCCCTCCATGTTATTATCATTACTACAGTCTTACTTGTAGTTCTGTGAAAAGTAGACATCTCTTTCTCCATGTTACTATCTTTACTACATTCCTACTAGTAGTTCTGTGAACAGTAGACCTTCCTCCGTGTTATTATCGTCACTACAGTCTTACTAGTAGTTCTGTGAACAGTAGACCTCTCTCTTTCTCCATGTTATTATCTTTACTACACTCCTACTAGTAGTTCTGAGAACAGTAGACCTCCCTCCATGTTATTATCATTACTACAGACTTACTAGTAGTTCTTTGAACAGTAGACCTCCCTCCATGTTATTATCGTTACTACAGTCTTACTAGTAGTTCTGTGAACAGTAGACCTCCCTACATGTTATTATCGTTACTACAGTCTTACTAGTAGTTCTGAGAGCAGTAGACCTCCCTTCATGTCATTATCGTGACTACAGACTTACTAGTGGTTCTGTGAACAGTAGACCTCCCTTCATGTTATTATCATGACTACAGACTTACTAGTAGTTCTGTGAACAGTAGACCTCCTTCCATGTTATTATCGTTACTACAGTCTTACTAGTAGTTCTGTGAACAGTAGACCTACCCTACATGTTATTATCGTTACTACAGTCTTACTAGTAGTTCTGTGAACATTAGACCACCTTCCATGTTATTATCGTTACTACACTCCTACTAGTAGTTCTGTGAACAGTAGACCTCCCTCCATGTTATTATCGATACTTCACTCCTACTAGTAGTTATGTGAATAGTAGACCTCCCTACATGTTATTATCGTTACTACAGTCTTACTAGTAGTTCTGTGAACACTAGACCTCCTTCCATGTTATTATCGTTACTACACTCCTACTAGTAGTTCTGTGAACAGTAGACCTCCCTCCATGTTATTATCATTACTACAGACTTACTAGTAGTTCTTTGAACAGTAGACCTCCCTCCATGTTATTATCGTTACTACAGTCTTACTAGTAGTTCTGTGAACAGTAGACCTCCCTCCATATTATTATTGTTACTACAGTCTTACTAGTAGTTCTGTGAACAGTAGACCTCTCTCCCTCCATGTTATTATCGTTACTACAGACTTACTAGTAGTTCTGTGAGCAGTAGACCTCCCTCCATGTTGTTATCGTTATTATAGTCTTACTATTAGTTCTGTGTACAGTAGACCTCCCTCCATGTTATTATCGTAACTACAGTCCTACTAGTAGTTCTGTGAACAGTAGACCTCTCTCTCTCCATGTTATTATCGTTACTACACTCCTACTAGTAGTTCTGTGAACAGAAGACCTCTGTCTTTCTCCATGTTAATATCGTTATTACAGTCTTACTAGTTGTTCTGTGAACTGTAGACCTCTCTCCCTCCATGTTATTATCGTTACTACAATCTTACTAGTAGTTCTGTGAACAATAGACCTCCCTCCATGTTATTATCGTTACTACAGTCTTACTAGTAATTCTGTGAACAGTAGACCTCTCTCCCTCCATGTTATTATCGATACTACACTCCTACTAGTAGTTATGTGAATAGTAGACCTCCCTACATGTTATTATCGTTACTACAGTCTTACTAGTAGTTCTGTGAACAGTAGACCTCTCTCTTTCTCCATGTTATTATCTTTACTACACTCCTACTAGTAGTTCTGTGAACAGTAGACCTCCCTCCATGTTATTATCATTACTACAGACTTACTAGTAGTTCTGTGAACAGTAGACCTCCCTCCATGTTACTATCGTGACTACAGTCTTACTAGTAGTTCTGTGAACAGTATACCTCCCTCCATGTTATTATCGTTACTACAGTCTTACTAGTCGTTCTGACAGCAGTTGACCTCCCTACATGTTATTATCGTTACTACAGTCTTACTAGTAGTTCTGTGAACAGTAGTCCTCCCTCTATGTTATTATCATTACTACAGACTTACTAGTAGTTCTGTGAACAGTAGACCTCTCTCTTTCTTCATGTTATTATCGTTACTACACTCCTACTAGTTGTTCTGTGAACAGGATACCTCCCTCCATGTTATTATCATTACTACAGACTTACTAGTAGTTCTGTGAACAGTAGACCTCCCTCCATGTTATTATCGTGACTACAGTCTTACTAGTAGTTCTTTGAACAGTAGACCTCCCTCCATGTTATTATCGTTACTACACTCCTTCTAGTAGTTCTATGAACAGTAGACCTTTCTCCCTCCATGTTATTATCATTACTACAGACTTACTAGTTGTTCTGTGAGCAGTAGACCTCCCTCCATGTTATTATCATTACTACCAGCTTAGAAACATAAAGTTTAATTTAATTTCCAAGATAATATCAACATATTTTAATATCTGTCATAAGCATAGCAACACTAGAAGAGGAAATTTTTAAATAAATATAAAATTTGTCGTTAAAGTCCAGGACACCTTTATAGATATTAAACATCTGTCGAGATCAGCATGCGAACAAAATTTAACCCTTCGTTTACACTGGATTTCTTTTGAACCAAAAACTGTTTTGCTAATAAAACTGCAAAAAAAAAACCTCATTTTTTCTTTCCTTTCAATCCATTTTAAAGATGTGCCTTGACTTTGAAGAAAAAAATTCAACAATACCTTTATTACGTTTTTAACTTATAATGAGGAAAATAAATGATCCATTAGACTAATTTTCGATGGATTAGGGACAACTGCGCCAGGAAAACTGTGCCCTCCCAGAAAATGGGGATAACTTAGCCCTCACATGAATCATCACACCAATAGGTGGGAAAAGTTTACTCCACACATTGTTTTACATATTTAGAAAACAAGTACGCCCAAGGACATAACACAGTGTTTGAAGAATCTAGCCTAGATTAAAAATATGGAATAAATGGTCGACAATAATTAGTTTGGTAACTTCAATTTATACGTTCACATCAAATGCTTACAGATATACACTAATCTTTTCAATGAAAAACCTAACCTAACTTAACTTAACCTAACCTAACATAACCTAAACAACAGGCAAAGAGACAGGTGCAATGAATCGATGTACTTCGACATCCTAAATACCTCATGATGTGCGATGACTCGATTTGAAATACCCCCCACCCTCCTAAACAATAGGATGCGATGAACCTATCTACGTTGGTGAAAATGGTAAGGTCGTGAGGAAAGTAGGAAATGTTCACCAACACGCCCTTGCTATAATTATTTAGGTTAGTAAGACAAGGTCATGTGGGCACAATTTTCCAACCTATTAGTGTGATAATTCATGCGAGAGCATAGTTTTCCCTTTTTTTCTGGAAAGGCTCAGTTTTCCCGGGTGCAACTTTCCCGAAACCTTTTCGACATCGTCAACTTATTATAATTTGTTTTTCTTGTTGATAATTTTGTGTATTTTCTTTTCATTTGATCATTAAACTTATTATAGGAATTTCTTGGAATACTCAAGGTTGAAACCGAATAGTTATAAAATGCAGACGTCATACACGTTAACATATAGGAATAAAAACGCCCCTTCCTATATACGTGTTAATCTTTTAACCGGTTTGTACGTGATTCATTGCTGATGGTTGAAATGTAAAAAAAAGGGGGCGATAATGTATGTTGCAAAAAAAAAAAAGAGAAGATTATCTAGTGACATATAAATACAGTGAGTGGCCTTTGTTTCTTCCGACTCGCATACAAGATTTTCAAGATGAGGTCTGTGTTTCTGATAAATGTGTGCTTGTTGGTGATTCTAGGGGTAGTTTTTGGAGCACCAACCCCGGCAAAGGAGAAATACCCCAACAGATACGACCATTTGAACGTAGACGAAATCTTGGCAAACAAGAGGACCACCAATGTCTATGTAAAGTGTGTATTGGACAAAGGCCCGTGTCCTCCGGAAGGGCAGGAGCTTAAAGGTGAGTTTGAATCATTTGTACAGTCAAAATTGCGTTGTTTAATCAGATTTCTGGGGAAGGGGAGAGGATTTTAAGGAATTGCACCAGTCAGTGGTGCACACAATAGGGTTTGGAGTGGGGTGGGGGTGGGCAATTGACCCCTTCCTCAATTCCAAGAACCCCAGTAGTTTTAATAAAGTCCAAATTGCGTTGTTTAGTCAGATTTCTGGGGAAGGGGAGAGGATTTTAAGGAATTGCACCAGTCAGTGGTGCGAACAATAGGGTTTGGAGTGGGGTGGGGGTGGGCAATTGACCCCTTTCTAACTCCCAAATACCCCAGTAGTTTTAATAAAAATAATAATAATATTTAGCACCACGTTTTACTACCCGTTTGGGTTATACGCTTTAAGTACTAAATACGCTAATGGATTAGGAATTGGGAAGGTTGATTAGAGGAAGGGAACCCGCATTTGAGTTGAGGGAGAGTGGAAAACCATTTAGGAAAAACCACCCTCAGTTCACCCGACCGAGATTCGAACCTCGATCTTCCCGTCCTCAGCAGTCGAGCTCTACACGACTAGCGCGTTAGCCAACTACGCCACCGAGGCGGGTTATCTGGAAGATACATAACTTCCAGTTCATTCCCCTGTATGTAGACTATTTGCCTCTCTGATAGAACAGAACGTTACCCAGGGTGCACCATAGGAGACTGTTTACACGTCATACCCGCAATGAGATGGTGTGATGATAGTGAATATGAAGTTGTGGAGCTGATGAAAGTCTTAACCTAACTTAAGTCTAATTAATCAAACCCTGTGGACCGTTGAGATCATTCACCTTAAAAGGAATATAACTCAAAGTACTAGCCGGGAATCAAACCCGGGACTCCTAGTCTCGTAGCCAGATGCACTGACCACTACACCAAAGGGTTTGTTACTGTAGCATAAGATATGAAGAGTTGATCAAGCTTTAAAATTTGCTCTTTTTTTTAATACCCTCTCTCGTGCCGAAACTTAATTTTCAATTGTTAATATAACAGAGATAATAATTTTGATTCATTGTTTACAACGCCATTGTCGGACAGAACTTTAATTTATACTGTCTTATTTACTGTCTAAACAGATAGGCCTAAGTATCTAATTTATAAAGAAAAATATTGTCAAAATAGATCTATAGTTCAAAATAAAACTGATTTTATAAATATATTATCCGCCTCGGTGGCGTAGTTGGTTAACGCGCTTGACGTGTCGAGCTCGACTGTTGAGGACGGGGGAGATCAAGGTTCGAATCTCGGTCGGGTGAACTGGACGTGGTTTTTCCTAAATGGTTTTCCACTCTCCCTCTACTCTAAATGCGGACTCACTTCCTCTGATTCAACCTTCCTAATTCCTAATCCGAAAGCGTAATTAGTACTTAAAGCGTATAACCCGAACGGTTAGTATGACGCGATGCTAAATATTATTATAAATATATTATTTGTTTTTTTTTACTTTATTAATAAACCAAAGAGTAGTATGTAAATTTATATTACATATTATTTTAATTTTAACAACTAACTATAAACTGAGAAATAAAGTCATTCAAAGGTCTTACATTAAGTAAATATTTGCCAAAAATAAACATAAAGAGAACACCATCAACTAATTGTAGCAGTGAATGTTAGATGGAATGGCTCTTGTTCGTTCAACAACCAAAACTCATAAAATTAGGACGGATGTAAAGAGTTAACATGTTTTCTTGGGGAGGACTGCCAATGTTGCCAAATCTTATGGTGAATTAAGCTGGTATCTGACAGTTGCAGGAAAATGTAAAAACCAAAATGGAAACTAAGTCTTACTACTAGTTTGAATTATCCGTCTATGTAATAATTACTTTAATGAGGTAGGGATGAGGAAGATGGAATTTATAGGAAGTGTTCCCCCATTTTCATAAAGGGATAGTGAGAAACCATTTAGTAAAAAATCATTTAAATTACACCCAAATGGGATATAAATCCGATCTTTCTGTCATCGATAGTCTAGTCTGTTGAGAGAGTGATTCCCTAAACCATGCGGCCACCGAAGTGGATATTTTGATGTTCTCTATCCGTCCTATGTCCTATACACTACACACGACCCGTAAAATACGAGTATGAACTGGGTTAGTAAGTAGCTATGAGGAAAAATTATTGATACTTTATTGATACTTTACTCATATCAATATTTTTATCTTCATATCAATACATTTTTATCAAAACTTTAACCTAAATGAGTAATTAAACCAAGATATCGGATCGTTATCAAAAATAAAGTTATAATGTATGTAAAATAATATTAATATTGTGATATTTATAAGCCCATACTTTGAAACCCGGAATATATTGCTCTGCTGCCTCATTAGTTAATGAGATAGGTACAGTAGTACATAACTAAGGCCTATATTACACTTGTGATCATTGTATTATCTTATATAATAAATTGTAAAAAGTATACTATAGGTAATGAAAAAGTGTATATATTTTTAATAGATAAGTATACTTCAATAAAGAAATAAGGGAGAAAAAAAAATTTAAGAGCTAAAAAAACATCTAAAAACATGATCTTCATAAGGAATTTTCTAACTATTCTTGAGATATCAATGCCATCCATTATCGATACTTTTCTTTCGATACAATATGAGTAAATAATCGATATTTTATTTTATATCAGAAAGGATTACTTTTCTTTCTATACTGGTATCATATTCCTAGTCATGAGAAAGCATAGATTCTATGCTTCCAAGTTAATTGAGGTCAATATTTTTGTAGTTTTGATATCAAAACATTTTTTGGTCAAAATAAATCAATTACTTCTCCTGTATAGACATAGAGTTTAATTTTATTCACACGGTGATATCAATAGTTGCTTAATGTCCATCAAGGGTGTCTTGGAAATTAATGACAACTTTTCCTCTTCATTTAAAAAGTGTTTCATTTAATGCCGCTATGCTCATGGCAGATATTCAACCACCGTTGATATCACCACGGGAAGAAAATTAAACTATACTGGAGAAATATTTTATTTATTTTGGCCAATAGAACTGTTTGCTGTAAAAACTGCAGAATCATTGCCAATATCTTGTGTTCCCTAAATCCCCACCTTAACCAAATTTGGCAATGTCATTCTTTGAACTTGAGTCGAGTGGTGTATGTATGTCATTCACGAGCTAAGTTTACCTGGATGACGGCTCGAAATGTTACTAGAAGTAATCCCAAATATATCACTACGCCAACAGCTGACATCTATCACTTTGGATGACTGTAATGAAAACAGATGGTAGTATATTAATGTGATAGTTAACCACCGTAATTTAGGCCAATATTATTTATACATTTATTTGAGGTCAGACAAAAAATGTATTTATAGTTTTATTCCCCTTAAAAAAATATTAACAACACTTTCACAAAAACTTCTAACGAACGTAGCTTCAAAATGGCGACTGACGAAGTTAAACCATATGATTGAACGTAACGGTAAACAAGTTTTTGACAATGATGCAGACACACAGTTGATGAAAATATTTTATTCAGTTAAATATTTCAAAATACGATAAAATAATCATAAAATCATTTATTGTATTTAAAAAAATTACTTCAATTTTCTATTTTCCAAGTAAATACGATGCCTGTATTAAAAGATATTGATGTGTTTACTATATTACACAAAATCAGTAACGTTCCAAAACGAAAGATAAGTACTTTTAATTATGTTTAAAATATTGTTTCGAGTTGGATAAAAAGAAATAATTTAAAAAAATGAAATAGTGTGAGAAAACTTAAGTTTACGTTATTTTTAATGTAATATATAAAAGGTAATTAAAGATCTTTACATTTATAACAAAACTGTGATCTTTTACAAGTGTTGGCAACCCAAAACCTAAACATATGATTTTCGAACTATCATCCAGGTAAAAACCTATCGTGAACATAATATACTGTACATTCCATTTATTCCAAAAGGTAGCAGTATTGTATTACTTTGATGAACTACACTATCGCCTTGTCTTGTAAACTACGTCATACGAGCTAGGCTTGTTACCTTTCAGGGTTCATGGTGTTCTTTATAAATGTGACATATAATTAAGACATACGTCTTAAACAATGTGTACAATGGTTGTTTTCTATGAATATGATGTAATGTTGAATATATACATTCATTTGTTGTATGTATCTGACAACTTATCTCAGTCGTTGGCATGTTTGCCTGATGAGCTAAGGGTCCCGTATTTGATTCCCTGAATGGCAGAATACTCTATCATTGATGAAATATGGGTGTACTCTTTCACGTCGATAAATTAATGGCTGGAGACTGGATGCTGTGACTGGCTTAGTCTTAAGGTGCGGCAGAAGGGAGCGCAAGTATTTTTATAGTTTTTTTAGAATTGAAAATTTTGGCCAAAATAAATCAAATATTTCTACAGTAGAAATATAAAATTTAGTTTTCTGCACATGCCAATATCAACAGATCTTGAATATCTGTCCAGGGTGTCCTGTAATTATGTCAAAACATTTTAAATAAAGAGAAAAAGTTTTGACAAAATTCCAGGACACATGCATGTGCAGAAAACTAATCTCTATGATACTACTGAAGAAATATTTGATTTATTTTGGCCAAAAAACATGTAATGCTATAAAAACTGTAAAAATACTTGCGCTCTTTTCTGCCGCACCTTAAGTTATATTATGGGGCCTCGTTTATACTGCAAGCGATTTGCTTGGAGGTTAGAGGCTTGTTTATTGGTTGGCGGCAAGCGATGCACTGTTCAAAGTGTTGAGGTGCGTTGTTTCATAATGTCACTGTCAACACTCTATAGGAAATTAATTGCACTCGAAAACATAGCTCTCAAACTCTATTATATACCTTGTGCTTATATATCTGGCTCGGTTCATGAATTTAATAAGATCATGGTGAATTTAACAACTTATCGTCAAGTTCATTTGTATGATTAGGCTATACATTTTTGGATAATTTACATATGGATAAAGAGTCATTTGATTTCCTACTTTCCAAACTAGAAGAAAGAGTGACAAAAACTACAATTAATTTTATAGAACTGATTAGTGTTGAACAAAGACTTGTTATCACGCTTAGGTAAGTTTTTTACTAGAAGATATTTAAAGATAGTATTTTGTTTGTCGTATTATTATAATTTATTATGTATCTAGTTAGGTTGGGAAAAGAACGAAACAACAATTTGGTCATTATTATAGTTAACAAAATCTAAAAGTAGCATATATATTACACAATTACATCGTTGATAAAGAAAGGCAAGACTATACTTATTTAATTTGTCAAACAATATTAGATATGGGTACATCAAAACCATACATATTACAAGATAATTTCCAGAATAGTGCTGTTTGAATCAAGGAAAACTTCTTAAATAATTTTAATGGAGCAGGAAGTGTTCCTTGGCAAAATTACTACGACCGTCCTGAAAATATGTTGTCAAATACTAATATTTAATATATAATTACAAAAAATTCATTATCTTTGAATGTTTAATCCTCATATATTAATTGATGCATGCAATAAAAATACTTTAAACTAAATTGTAATGTTTAATTTTCCACATATCTCTTCCCAGAATCTTATTTTAATACTCCCACATTCTTGTGAAGGATGTCACTGGTGTCCCACAACGCTCAACACCACTAATAAGTTTTTAATTGTCCATTAATATAAATAAAATAGACCATGATTGTTATTCAATGAATGGTTGTCGCCTGGTTTCCGAGCGATTTTATTCTACACGTTGAATCATTTAGCGGGTCCCCCAGAGGGCTCGTCTTGTGGTAACCCTTGAGCCGCTTCCAGCTTACACACGTAGACTAAATACCATGTCTTCATTCGGGTTGCGGCCTCAAACCTCTAAACTCCAACCTCCAAGCATGCGGTATAAGCAAGGCCTAAGGCAAATGAAGCTACGACAGGCCTAGCAAGTCTGTAGTGGAAAATAAATGGCTTGAATAGAAAACTGACCTAGGCCATAGGCTGGAAACAGGATGTAAAATGGATGTAAAAAAAATTTTCTATGTATACTTTGATCACTAAGGAGAAATTTCAACCAGAAACCCAAAGATAACACTATCAAGAATATGATAACGTTAAGAAAATGACATAATTCTTATAAGATTTTTTTTAATGGTCTGGAAAGGGGTTTCACCTTTCACAGAACTTCTAGTAATATTAACTTTGAATGTATTTTGCATTGTTCCAGAACACATCCCCGAAGCTTTGAAAACAGCGTGTGAGAAGTGTACGTCTTCTCAGAAATCATTCATAAGAAAATCTATCCGGTTTTTAGACAAGAATCGACCTGAAGATTTGGAATTAATAAAGAACCATTACGACCAAGACAACCTTTACAGAACTAAGTTTATGGAATTTGTATACCGTGATGATTAAAACCTCGTCCACATGAACCGTATTCGTATTGCGCTTAGTCAGTAAGAGATCTATCTACCTTAACCTAAAGATCGATTCACACGTTAGCCGAAAAGAGACAGCAGAATCTGCCTGAGGGGCGCAGCCACTCACACTTGGTATGTTGACCCAGGATGCAGTGCAACACAAACTCATAACAGCTGGTCATCAACATATTATATTTTATAGTGGATGGATATATAATAATTTTAGATCATTCTCCCGATGGTTGTTTTCAAATAATAAAGGTCTGTCGTGGTGCAATCCAATATATCGATACACACGCTTTACATTAACGAGTTATTTCCAATCTTCCCACAAAAAGAAACGAAGCTGTCTGCCTGCTTCTAGCTCTACAGCGCATGCGTTGTCAAATGCTCATGCGCACTGACTTGATATGGTTGAGTTTTAGATTTGTTTGGTTCTCCCGTGTCGAACATCTCGGGCAGAGCGGATGAAGTAGAGATGAGTTGAACTTTATCAGAACAGCTCGCGACAATGAGGCGGAAATCTTATGATTGGCTTAGAGTTCATCACGTGACCACGTTTTTGTCCTGCGCTCTTTTTTTCTGTAAACGTGTGAATCCACAGGAACATATGTACATTTCCTCCCATTTTCACCCACCTCCTCATCAAATCTTAAGATAAAATTACTTGTATTAGATAAATAATTAAGTGTTTATTATGAGCTATATACCGGTGTGTATGTGGGTTCTACATTATTTTGTAGAACCTTTTTATAAACTGTGTAAAACAGATCAAATATAGTAAAATATTTATAAATACCTTGAATTGTGTTTTAATAGCTCCTCGAGGTACCTGATGTTATAAAGCAGGGGTAGGCAACCTGTTGATCTCACAGCAATTTTCAGTCGATCGTGTAGAAAACTACATCATCATGGAAAAGGCAAACTTACCTTGCGTTATTATATTATGATATAGTTTATAAAATAGGAGCATAGTGTAATCCATCAAGGTAAGACTGATACCTTCCAGGGTAAATGGAGTGTATATTTTATTTATTTTAGTTATTTTCTAATAAGACGTGGCCATAAGTTTTGGAGGAAATATTTAATTTAAGGAATGAATACAAGATGTATAGAAAAGGATAATTAAAAGTAAAGTGGATAAACGAAGGGGGATTCCTGGACTTTTGGTAAATTTAGAAGTTGATAAGGGCCCCAAGAAGGTTGCAGAGCCCTGTTCCAAGGTTTGTCAGTGGAGTATTCTTTGACAAACTTTCACCTAACCTCAATATAATTTCAGCAATCCTCATCAAAACCAAAATCAGGCATGCGCTTCTGAGTGGATCCAAGCTAACTCTGAAAAGGGAGATGATGCTTCTAAAAAAAATTGAACTGTAAATTTCAGAAAAAACATTAATGTTATCACCAAAAATCTAATTCTAAAAATAATTCAAACTTAGTAGACGCAATCTTAAGTAATAAATTTTCAGCAAAAAATCTATAGTTTTTAATTAAATAAATTTATTACCTAGGCTGCTATAGAGGAGAGTAGCTTTACGAAGTTTACTTTCTCATATAGAGATTGTATTTAAAACGTAAAAAAATATGAAATTATGATTAATCTTGTCGATCTATTTATAATTTCAAAACAATGTTTCTTACAATAATTGCCATTAATATGTCAGTCCGTTTCCCACTGCCTGTATGTTTATCCGTATAGAGTTTATATGATCGAGGAAAAAATCTAGATTTAAAATTAACGATTATTTAGTGATGACTAATATTTGAAAATTCGACTAATTTATAAATTGTTATAGTAGTTATGTTCAAAATGAATATCTGGATCGTGTTTCACATTATATAAAACACTCTATTCTGTGTTTTTTGAATAAAGATTTGCTTAAGACAAGTAAGCCAATGACCCATTTTTGGATTAATATTTTTTAATGACACTAATCATTTAAAATGGACTAAATAGGCATACAATTATAATAGTTAATTACTGCAGTAATCATTAAAAACGACTAAATAATTTAATATTCTTTAAATTAAAAAATGACACCTGGATACAGGAATTAAACCGGGGACCTTTAGCTTAGGACGCCAACGCTCGTACCACTGAGCAATTCAAGAATCGTCTGGAGCTCAGTGTCATTCTTCACTCATATGTTAAGGCAGAGTCTATGATGGACGTGAGGAAATCGTCAGTTACATTTGAGAGATCAATTAAGGCTGTGAGCTATCAGATAAAGAATATGATATTTATATGCCGCTATAACTATAGCTAACAAAATATAGAATAGTTTGTCTATTTGATTCGTTATGATATGTGCACTCATACAGTTTTAATTGTACTATTGGCACCAATAATCCCTCCCTAGTCGAAAGTGGCTGCTGAGTAAATTTAAATTTAAATGGGTTTGCTGTCTTAAGTCTGGATACACACCAACGAGTCCCTAGTCGAGTCGAGTCTCATGAAGTCGAGTCCAATTTGACTCTTAGACCTATTCAAGGTAAGATCGGGCCTGGAAGAACGCCAGTTGAGTTAAGGGGTTACTACTCTACACACTCATTTGTCGAGTTACAGTAACTTGCGAGGCGAATATCCTACAGCTTTAGCTCCTGTTCAGTATGGAGGAGGAAGCCATCTAAACCCTTTTGAAAGTCTGAGTTATTCAGGATGTTTGGAAACTCATAGCTCAAATTAAACATATAGCTTGTTTGAACCAAAAGTAATACAAAATCTCTATACACTTACATCCGACAAACTAAGCTAATACCATTAAATTGTGTTCAAATTTTCAGCATACAGCGCCGGAAGAGTAAAGCTGTCAAGCATGCGTGTACAACAAGTTTCATAGGATTTAGGCACGCAGCATTGCACATGTAGCAATGGCGAGCACTTTCCGTGATGTAGGACCGTTAATGATGAACCTCAGAACGTATTCGTATTTCTATTATGGACTGGCGTGTTGTTGTTTACTTTATTGTGCTAAGTTCTGCTGCCGTACTCCAAGATTTCGAGGTGTGTAGTGTCATGCACCTAGCTTATATGCAATTTGTTGTACAAACATATTTTTAACAGTTTTGATCTCCAGGAGCTGTGCGCCAAAATTTGGACACAATTTAATGGTATCAGCATAGTTTTCAGGATGTAAGTGTATAGGGATTTGGTATTACTTTTGGTTCAAACAAACTATATGTGCAGTTTGGGCTATGCGTTTCCAAACACCTGTAACACAACCGCGCATAATCGAGCAGCCGTGTGTTCTACACTAGTCCAAGTCATAACAACGAAGGTATGTCAGGTCACAGAACTGCTGAGTAGGGACACTAAGAGAACAAGGGTATTTTTTCCTAGCTCTTTTAACGTTTTCTAAAAACCTTCATCACACTTATATTATTACATAGTCAATAATATATTTCAATAAACAAGATCAAAACGAGCCCCACAGTTATTTGGCGCTGCCTACCCTTCCCACTAAGCTATTCTGACAAGTAGGTTCATGGGTTGGATGGAGTATTGACAATATTTGATCTTATTTTATTGAAGGACTTAAGCTCTTTTATAAATTGCATTGTGTTAAGAGATTGACAACTAAAGAATCCCTACCGTTACAAACCATAGCACTACTGAATATTGAACTCGGAGCTATTAATTATTTCATTAGGTCTCGCGAACAAATTAATACTGACCTCTCTCAGCCAATGCATTCCTACTTTAACACAGACTCACGGCAAGCACCAACAGAAAGTGCCACTGTCACTACAAATTGCATACAATTATGCAAAAGTACACATTTTATGCACTTAATAAACAGATTTCCCTTGCTTCCATTATGCAGCTAGTGGTGAGTTTGAAGACTATCTAGGTATAGCCCACTTGCCATAGGAATAGTGGTAACTGACAGCTAACAAGAGTTAACCGATCTACTTTCATGTATCTATTCGCCAAACCAAATTATCTTCAAGACCATATATTGAACTGCTGTACCTTTGACAATCAAAAGTTTCATGACAAACAATTAGTTTTTAATTATGATTTGTATTTGAACCATTTTCACATCTTCTGCAAACACTCAGTTACCACCACTCCTATGGTGAATGGACTTTAGCTAAGTTATCGCCAATCACATGTTCCGATTAAGTTATTTAGTTAGAAAACCTTTAACACTTCACGAGTTTGGTGTTAACTGCGATATGCACATGACTATTTTCTATGACACTATACTCATCTTAACTTGTAAACAAACATTATTATTATTATTATTTGCACGTCTTACTACCCGTTTGGGTTATACGAACTTACGCTAATGTGTAATGGTAGGGTGATTGTGAGATGAAATGGAGGACCTACAGTTTAACGTGGAATCCGAACCACGGTGGAGGCCTGGCATTCCCCACATTCACAAGATGTCTTGTCAGAGGTGAAGGAAGGGTTTGGCAATCAGATAAATCTGTGCCGGGACCGAGGATTGAACCCCGGAGCCCTATCACAGAAGTCCGACACCTTACCCCTAGACCACCAGGTCACCGACTAAACATAATTTTAATGTTAAAATAAAGGTAGCTGACATTTAAGCGTGTAATGAGTATTTGTGAATTGAATGATGTAATCTAACAGAGGGCAGGGTGTTAGCTTAAATTGTTTTTTGTTTTTGTTTTTATCTTTCATTATTTGTTCTACTAACCAACAGCTCCGCCTACTTAGTTTCTGTAGATTAATCTCTGCTCTATTATCTCTGCTCTTTCCGCTTCGGTGGCTACGTGGTCTAACGCGCTACTCTTGCAGTAGACTAAACTGCCGATGACGGGGAGATAAAGGTTCGAATCTCACTTGGGTGTACTGATGATAATTTACCGAAATGTTTTTTTTTGCTCTCCCTCCATGCAAATGTGGGTACACTTCAATTAAATTCAATCTTCTTAATCCCTAAAATAATTTCGTAATTAGTGCATAAGAGTATAACCCGAACTGGTAGTAATACGTGGTGATATAAAAATAAATGATACGGTGCAACACACGAACATTCTTCCACATATAACTTGGAAGACATTTACTAAAAATACTCATAATGTTTGTGAAACAAAATAGTAGGTATATTCATTGTTGTAGAAATACCACACCAAAGATCATAGATGAAATAATCTACCCCGTCACTTCCTCTATGGCATTAAGAACTAGAGGTGACCTGGTGGTCTAGGGGTAAGGTGTCAGACTTCTGTGCTGGGGCCCGGGGTTCAATCCTCGGTCCCGGCACAGATTTATCTGATTTCCAAACCCTTCCTTCACCTCTGACAAGATATCTTGTGAATGTGGGGAATGCCAGGCCTCCACCGTGGTTCGGATTCCACGTTAAACTGTAGGTCCTTCATTTCATCTCACAATCACCCTACCATTACACATTAGCGTAAGTGCGTATAACCCGACCGGGTAGTAAGACGCGGTGATGATAATAATAATAATAATAATAATAATAATAATAATAAGGAACTATAAACACAGAAAAATTGAGAAAAGAGAAACATCTTTGTCCACCAAAGAGCATAAGAATCAAATTAATTTTCAAAGACCCGGGTTAAAAAGTATGTATATTTGTTTATGGCTCAGAAATTGTTGGTTTTATAAAAATATATTTCAAATAAAATATATGTATCTTTAATAGTACTACAACATTACAATGATAAGATATTTCGTATCTTAAATAGTTGCAGAGAAATTATGAAAATTGAAAAATGAATTTAAGGTACCCTCAAAGTCAGTTTCATGAAAAATTGAAAATCGCCATTTTGCTTATATTGATAAACAATATCTGAATATGAAATGTAATCAAAATCGTTAGAGCAAATTTTAAGATATGTATTTTTTCTCTTTTTGCCCTTCAGTAAACTACCCTTAATTTTAAGGTTGGATATCTAATTCCATAAAATGCTCGGGGGGACCTTATGAAAGCCCCAGATAACAAGTTTGAGCTCGATCTGTAAAATAGTTTTATCTCTAGCTCGAGCTACAGACAGACAGACAGACAGACGGCATCATGAAAACCCTTTTTTTTTGTGTTAGGGTGTCATTAAATGTCAACATTATCAAATTATCGAGTTAGATTTTTTTTTTTTGCGATCACATATTTTCTTTCCGAGGAGTGGTAGAAAGTAAAAACTAACAATTTTGTTAGTAAACCTACGTCGATACCTTTTTGTAATATTGAATAAATTTGAAAAAGGTTGGGTATAATGAACACCTTAAACTATCGTTAATGTTAAGATGTAACAAATTATTTTGAATATGGGTCTGTTAATGTCAAGGGTGGATCCAGGATATGTTGTTAGGGTTTCTATTGATTTTCATAGGGCTCTTTCAAGTATAAAGTTAATAATTTTAATTAATCAAGATTTTTATTTATAATAATTTTAATAGTAATAATCATATTACCAATTTATAGATTACTAGCCCCCTTCCCCGTAAAAAAATAAAGTAAAGAATCCTGTAAAACAAAGCTTCAAATCATCCATCATGTCAATATAAAAACAAAACTTTTTTTAATTATTTTTAATACAGTCCTACCATCACTGTATAGCCCCCTACCTCTTTTTATCCTCCCTACTATTTTCATCTCATTCCTCTTTCCTCCCCCCTAACTCCCCGCCCCCTTCACCAACCCCACTTTCCCTTCAACAACTTTGTTTTCCAACGACTATATAATATACTATCGACATTTTTATGAGGAATAAATTAAATTTTCAAAATAAAATATATCCTATGCTACTCGCTGATAATGTAGCTTTATATTTGTGAAAGAATTTTTAAAATCAGTCCAGTAGTTTTTGAGTTTATCCATTACAAACAAAAAAAACATAAAAACAAAAAATCAAATCTTTCCTTCGAAAATAATTTTCCATACTAATCATTACAGTAAAAGAGGACTTATAAGAAACAAAAACATTGTTGATACAAAAAAAAGTCACAATCAAATTAATAAATATGTACATGGGCATAAAATGTTTTAGTATAGTAGAAAAAATATGTATTTTATAACAAATAATTGGTTATCAAACTAAACTTAGTAATAAAATTACTAGAAATTTTAATTTTAAGCTGTTTGGTTTTCTGCACATTAGATCTGAGTTGAAAGAGTTATTGATTAGATTATGTAAGAAATATGGCGAGGGAAATGTTAATAAATCATTCTTTATAATATTAAGGTGTTGGTTTAAATATTTGTTATTATTTTCTTTCAAACTCCCAAACACTCGATCAGCCACTGGTTTTATGTTATATAAGTTGTGATTATTGAGGAACAATAATAATAGTAATAATAATTATTATTATCATAATAATAATAATTATTATTTATATCATAATAATAATAATAATGTGTATTTCTCTAAAAGATGAAAAGTCTGATAAATCTTTAAATAGATGTTTCATACAAAACTAGTTCCAAAGAAAGAGTTTATGGCTGGACCTTAATCACAAGTTGAGGTTGTATTATTGTAAACACAATAATAACAGTTTACAGTTAATTAAAAAATTCAGTGCTGGGTCTACAATTAATAATGAAAAAATATTTCTTTGTAAACAAGAAAAGATGGTAATCTTCTTATACATGCCAAGCATCATTCGAGTTGGCCTTGTGGTTTTACTTACGTACCAACCTACTACATCATAGCTAGGTATTATACAACTTACACTCGGTAGCAACTTTCAAGATAACTCAAGTGTGTATAAAGATATTACTATCCTCTTTTTCTCTCGGCTATACTCGGTGACAGCCTTTGAGAGAACTGGATGTATATCTCCAAGCTGGATGTTTCTTAAAATCCTCTTTTACGGTTGTTAAGACAGGAAGTCTGATGCCATGATTAACAATGGTAGCAACATTGACGGTACATCTGGTGAGGTCTTAAATTACCTCGGAGGTTGGAAACGAGTGTAGTCCATAGTTCCTTCATATATTGTAACCATGTGTAGTTTAAAGTACCCTCAAATATTGTAACCGAGTGTAGTTTAAAGTTCCCTCAAAGATTGTAACCGAGTGTAGTTTAAAGTACCCTCAAAGATTGTAACCGAGTGTAGTTTAGAGTACCCTCAAAGATTGTAACCGAGTGTAGTTTAAAGTTCCCTCAAAGATTGTAACCGAGTGTAGTTTAAAATTCCCTCAGAAATTGCAGACAAATGTATTTTAAAGTTTCTTCGGCAAGTGCAACAGAGTGTAGTCTGTAGTTTCCTCAGAAGTTGCAGCCAAGTGTAGTTTAAAGTTTCCTCAGAGATTGCAACCTAGTGTAGTTTAAAGTTATCTCAGAGATTGCAACCGAGTGTAGCTTAAAGTTCCTTAGGAGATTGCAGCCGAATGTAGTTTAAAGTTCTCTCGGAGATTGCAACCAAGAGTAGCTTAAAATTATCTAAGAGATTGCAGCCGAGTGTAGTCTAAGGTTCTCTCAGAGATTGCAACCGAGTGTAGTTTAAAGTTATCTCAGAGATTGCAGCCGAGTGTAGTTTTAAGTTCCCTCAAAGATTGCAGCCGAGTGTAGTTTTAATTTTCCTCAGAGATTGTAGCTGAGCGTAATTTTTAGTTCCCTCAGAAGTTGCAACCGAGTGTAGTTGAAAGTTTCCTCAGAGGTTGCAGCCGAGTGTAGTTGAAAGTTTCCTCAGAGGTTGCAGCCGAGTGTATTTTAAAGTTCTCCCAGAGGTTGCAGCCAAGTGTAGTTTAAAGTTCTCTCAGAGATTGCAACCGAGTGTAGTTTAAAGTTATCTCAGAGATTGTAGCTGAGTGTAATCTACAGTTTCCTTAGAAGTTTTAACCGAGTGTAGTCAACCGTTCCCTCAGAGGTTGCAACCGAGTGTAGTTCTTAAAGTTCTCTCAGAGGTCACAACCAAGTGTAACCTTACGTTTCCATAAATATGCTGGAGAGGTAGAACCCAAATATTGTCTTCTTTCTCAGAGTGGATCCTCTGGAGATAAAAAATACAAATAAAAACAAGTGAGAATCAACAAGAAACCTTCATATAAATAGCGGATGACCCCACGTGTGAAGAAAGCAGTCTTTCTTGCGTCGCCTCACCGACAACAATGAGACGTCTCGCAGTGTTTGTGTGTCTGCCGGTGTTTTGGGGGATGGTCTGCACTGCACCCCTACCCTCGGGAGAGAAATACACCGACAGGTATGACCACATTGATGTCGACGTCATCCTGAGCAACAAAAGGACCACCAATGTCTACGTAAAGTGTCTCTTAGAGGAAGGGGCTTGCCCCCCAGAAGGGAAGGAATTTAAAGGTGAGTAGTTTATTTTATTTTTAGAGTTTAGTATTTATTTTTAACCACACGTGTCAGTGGTTACATGGATAAAGTTTTAGTCTTCTTTATTGGTAATAGATAGTTCGGTGTTCGAATCTCAGTTAAATATTATAAGGGTCTTTTTTTCCTCTAAATAATGGTTTCACTCTCCTTACACGAAAATGAGAGTACATTTCCAGTAAATTCTATCTTCTCTCTATATATAAATATAATAATTAATCTACCCACCTCAGTGGTCACATAGTCTAGGGTGTCACACTCGTAATATATCGGCTTATCAATGACAGGAGAGATTGGGGGTTCTAATCTCGGTCGGGTGAACTGAGGGTGGATTTTTCCAAAATAGTAGTTCATCATTTCTCCACGCAAATGCGGGAACACTTTACAAACATTTTACTTTCCTTATTATCAACCCATTAGCGTATTTAGTACATAGGCGTACAACCCGAATGGATGTTAAGATGCAATGCTATAAAAATAGTGTAATTAAACTGCTATTAAGACTGTAAAAAAAAAGGTCCTCATGTTTTATTACTTGTTAGAGCTGTCAATTTTTATCTTTTTTAGGTATTTAAAGTGAAATTTCTAAATAAACACAGCTTATAAACTAGCTTAGATACATAACATATTCTACATCAAGGAACCCCAGACGTTAATTTATCATTGGGAAAGGGGTAATTCCACATTTAACTCTTTATTTTATTTTTTCTCCTGCCAGGAATTGAACTCTGTACCCTTATCTTTGCAAGCAAACACATTAAAAACTTAACTAAAGTTTCAGACAGTTCAAATTTAATTTTTCTAATGTGATAGGGAGAAATAAATGTAGACATTTAAAGGAAATTTGCCCCATTTTCTTAGCGATAGAGTAGGCAAACCGCAACACTTTAGTATATCCAGCCGATCTCCGCGTCTTCAGCAGTCTAGTCCACTGCGAGTGTAGCGCTTTAGACCATGCGGTCACCGAAGCAGGGTATATATAGAACCAGAGTTTTAAAATTCTAGTGAGCTCCTAATCACTTGAATTCTACCAGCTTACCCGCCTCGGTGGCGTAGTTGGCTAACGCGCTAGTATCGTATTGAGCTAGAGTACCCAGGACGATTAGATCAAGGTTCGAATCTCGCTCAGGTGATTTTCTCTAATATGGATTTCCACTCTCCTTCCACGCAAATGCGGGCTCACTTCCTCTAGATTTAAAAAATCTAACATCTTTATCCACAGCATCCCTCCTTGGCTTATACCGGGATTCGAACAGAAACATCTCGGATCCGTACCGGTGGTTAAGTGGTCCAAGACGTTAAACTTGACTGGCACAAAGATACAGACCGTAAGGAGGTCAAGGCTTGTATCTACGTTGGATATTCCGCTGGAGATTTTTGTCATGGGGTTTAATAACTCCTGTCCTGCTAATGCGGGTGCAATACCTCTAAGTCCTACATTATTATTATTATTATTATTAGCACCACGTCTTACTACCCGTTCGGGTTACACGCACTTACGCTAATGTGTAATGGTAGGGTGATTGTAAGATGAAATGAAGGACCTACAGTTTAACGTGGAATCCGAACCACGGTAAGTCCTACAGATTCTCCCTGACCTTGAAACAATGGTTTTCAACTAATTTTTAAGTTCAATGCCTCTTTGTTAGTAAACAATTATAAGCAATTACACCAGACCCCAAACTTTTTTTTAACAAAACTATTTTATCCCTAGTCGTGGAAGTTCTTTAATGAAACACAAATTAATTATCTTAGTGAGGAAGTGGTTATCTTAATTAAACCACTTCTTCAACCATAAATAGCCTATCTTACTTGTCAGGCTAAAAAATAAATAAATATACCATCACAAACCCTCCTTACACTTTCTCTATACTTTAATTATAGTGTTGGGTGACTGGCGGTCTAGGGGTAAGGTGCCAGACCTCTGTGCTGGGGGTCCGGGGTTCAATCCTTGGTCCCAGCACAGATTTATCTGATTATAAAACCCTTCCTTCATCTCTGACAAGACGTGTATTAATCACAACTTGCGAATATATGGAGTATCAGGCCTCCACCGTGGTTCGGATTCCATTTTAAACTGTAGGTCCTCCATTTCATCTCACAATCACTCTACCATTACACTTTAGCGTTGAGTGCGTATATCCCGAACGGGTAGTAAGACGTGGTGCTAATTATAATTATTACAGTTCTGATTAATTATTTACCATTGTTTTTATTGGGACTAAAAGAGGGGGGGGGGGGGG
>CABFVZ010001349.1:98200-141439 GCA_902151445.1 Timema monikensis
CTGTGAGGTGGGGGTTGATATTAGGGTGGGATGGGGGTGAGGGTAAAAGTAGTGAGGTTGTAGGGTGGGTGGAGTAGGAAGTAGAGTTGAGCTGGGTTTATGGAGGTAAGTTAGAGGAATGAGGGTTGATTGGGAATGGAGTGAGAATAGAGTAGGGTGGGGTGATAGGACAAAGGTGGGCTGGCGTAGTGGAGGTAGGTTAGAGGAAGGAGGGGAGTAGGGTGGGGTGGCGTAGTGGAGGTAGGTTAGAGGAATGAGGGGAATAGGGTGGGGTGGTGATACGGTAAGGGTGGGCTGGTGTAGTGGAAGTAGGTTAGAGGAATGAGGGGAATAGGGTGGGGTGGTGATAGGGTAAGGGTGGGCTGGTGTAGTGGAAGTAGGTTAGAGGAATGAGGGGAATAGGGTGGGGTGGTGATAGGGTAAGGGTGGGCTGGTGTAGTGGAGGTAGGTTAGAGGAAGGAGGGGAGTAGGGTGGGCTGGCGTAGTGGAGGTAGGTTAGAGGAAGGAGGGGAGTAGGGTGGGCTGGTGTAGTGGAGGTAGGTTAGAGGAAGGAGGGGAGTAGGGTGGGCTGGCGTAGTGGAGGTAGGTTAGAGGAAGGAGGGGAGTAGGGTGGGCTGGCGTAGTGGAGGTAGGTTAGAGGAAGGAGGGGAGTAGGGTGGGCTGGCGTAGTGGAGGTAGGTTAGAGGAAGGAGGGGAGTAGGGTGGGCTGGCGTAGTGGAGGTAGGTTAGAGGAAGGAGGGGAGTAGGGTGGGCTGGCGTAGTGGAGGTAGGTTAGAGGAATGAGGGTTTATTGGGAGTGGTGTGAAAGTGAGGTAGAGTGGGGTGTTGGGCTGATGCCGGGGGAATCACTGCTATTGACCACGGTTGAGGTGTACGCTGTGACCTGTAAACCTCTCTCTGTGTTTGCGCAGCCCAACTACCCGAGGCGCTGCGCACGACCTGCGCAAAGTGCACGGAGACTCAGAAGAAGTTCGTGAGGAGAGTGAGTAAGTACCTGATAGAGAACCAGCCGGACAACTGGAACAAGATATCGGACCACTACGACAAGGAGAGAAAGTACGCCGACAGCTTCAACAAGTTCCTCAATGCAGACGACTGAGACCGTGAGCCAGGCGACCAGGAAGAGGAGAATCGTCCAAACTCTTAAAGAGTCACGTCTCAATCTATCCCGAACTGCCAACTTGTGCGGAGATATAGGACTAACTATATTCCAATTAAAAAAAACATTTTTGGAAGTTTAAAATCTTACCATTTATTTGTTCATAGATAATACCAATACTCATGAAATAACACCGTAAGTCCTTAATTCACGTAGGATCGAGTAACTACTAGTTTTTAATAATCTAAGAAAAAGGGGCTTATAAGAAGGGTTTGAACTAAAATTACTAAAGTAAACGACTATAAAACTAAAACTAAAACAAATCGGTTATTATTCAATAAATACGGTGAAATATTTTTTTTTTTTTTTCAGAAAATATTTGATGCACATATAATTAATTTTAAAAATGAAATTATATATTTCAAAATTATTTTATAATAAAAGACATAATCTAGTGACTAGTTTGAGATAATTTTTTTTCAAATTCATACCTAACTATTAAACTGTAATAAAAAACAATTATGTAAAAATGATGCACCTTTAAAAAGACTTAAGAGGGCTATAGCGTCCTGAAAAGATATTTATAATTGTTTTTATAAAAAAAAACTAGTGATTCGCCCTAACACATATAAAATATGTTTATAAAAACCATGTATAATATATTTCAGTAAATACGGGAGTTATGTTTTCCTTATAACTTTAAAGTTTTGTGTAAGACATTTATTAATATGTACATTTTTAAATATAATGGATCTATTTTATTATATTAAGTGTATTTAAGAATAATATTTTTAATTACTTTTCTGTTTTAAGAAAATAATTTACTTAAGGTTTGCCATAACTTAGCATTTATTATAATGAATAAAAATCAATAAAGATTAGATACTTTATCATAAAACGGTTATGTTATTGAATTTTTTCTGTGGAGCAGTGCTGCTACTTTGTGAGAAGAGAAGAATTACTGAAACTGATACTACACAGGAGGATATAAAAGGCTATAGATGAAATAATTTTGACCTGTAATTTCAGTAGAGTGGCATAATAATACAGTCCAATTTTCATAGGAAGGGTCTTATTTAACAGATATAAAAGTTACTAGATTTTTTTTCGCGTATTCATAATTTATGTAATGTGACCTGTATCTCTAACTTTTTATGTATATTATTATTACTTATAAAATAACACTAATCAAATATCCAAATGCCATCAATTTTGTCTTGAAAAAGATTGTTTATATTTTTAAAGACCCTATACATGAAAACTGGACTGTACTGGTAGTACTGGTAGTTCTATTCTGATCCGAAATATTGTAATTCTTATTCGAATTCAGAATAGACACGGTGAGGAAAGTTTTTTAAAACGATGAAATTAAGTAAATGCTTAAGCTATTAACCTAAGTAAATGACTAAGCATTTATTTAAAATGAACCATTTAAATCTGTTCTAAATTGAATGTATGTTTAATGTTGTAGCCCCTTTTTGATCTAATTGTATAAAAGAGCAGCTTGGGATGTTACCAGAAAAACAAAAAGGGCAGAGAGCAGAATGTCAGTGTAGGCGAGCAGAATGTCAGTGTAGACGAGCAGAATGTCAGTGTAGGTGAGCAGATTGTCAGTGTAAGCGAGCAGAATGTCAGTGTAGGCGAGCAGAATGTCAGTGTAGGCGAGCAGAATGTCAGTGTAGGCGAGCAGAATGTCAGTGTAGGCGAGCAGAATATCAGTGTAGGCGAGCAGAATGTCAGTGTAGGCGAGCAAAATGTCAGTGTAGGCGAGCAGAATATCAGTGTAGGCGAGCAGAATGTCAGTGTAGGCGAGCAGAATGTCAGTGTNTTTTTGTAATTGGTAAAAAAAAGGATTAGGTTGCATTAGCTCAACCAATATAGAAGTTAACTTAAGATTAATAAAACGGTTATTCAAATAGTAAAGCAACATTAGTTAATAATATTAAGTTTAAGAAACAGTTAATCATATTTTCTGAAGTTCCGTCTCTCAATAAACGGGAATGGTTTTGTGTTTTAAATGATAAGTCAATATTTATAAATAGTTGAGAAATAGTTTTAATAGAATAAACAATTATATATATTAACAGAGCAACATTACAAAATGGAGTACAAACTTCAACGACCTACTAAGTAAGACCAGACAATATAAATGAAGTACCTTAAGTACTCTAAATAAATATTATTTTAATTTGAGTAAATTTACCCCGACAGTAACGAGGTAACAGAAACAGACATTTAATTTTCATATAATTCCCTCTAATATTATATCATAAATAAAGAATATTATTATATTCTCAAACATTTTTTAGTTACCTAGAGCAAAACTAAATAACAAATCTTAAATACAGAGACTAAAATCTAGTTAATATTTCCTAGAAATTATGTATTTCAACTATTCTCACAAAAAAAAGTTAATGTATCCATCAATTTAAAATATTTCCCAAGCCCAACACGGACAGAGAACACATAATACAAGTCGCCAACAAGGCCTTATCTGAAATCATAACATAATGTCTTATTACATATCTTCAATAAATGTACATCATTCTTTACTAAAAGAATTAATATGATGTAAATAATAAAGTATCAATTTAAAAGTAATTTTGATTGAAATATTCCTAATATTAACAGGTCTGTATTATTTTAGAAATTTTAGGCTGAAACACAATTTAATAGAGCTAAATCTTGTGAATGTGTGGAATGCCAGGCCACCACCGTGGTTAGGATTCCACGTTAAACTGTAGGTCCTCCATTTCATCTCACAATCACTCTACCATTACACATTAGCGTAAGAGCGTATAACCCGAACGGAGTAGTAAGACGCGGTGCTAATAATAATAATAATAATAGAACTAAAGATTTAAATATATGATATGAATTATTCGTAAATTATATTTAAAGTATGAGCTAATGATTTAGCTCTTCCTCGAATGAAATCTCCGCCAAGAGTCGTTTTACATTACCACCTCCGTGGTGTTGAATAGAATAGCTGCCCCAGAGATATATAGAGGGACGGATAAAGGAAGGAAACGTATGTCGACTGTCAGGTGGCGATTCTACTCAATATACTGCCACGTAATCAAGATCTAGCATCTGGAACATTCTAGATCAGAATGTGTGACGTCTTCCCATCTTTCTCGAACATCTGGGAACTGCTATATTATTATTATTATTATTATTATTATTATTAGCACCGCGTCTTACTACCCGTTCGGGTTATACGCACTTACGCTAATGTGTGATGGTAGGGTGATTGTGAGATGAAATGAAGGACCTACAGTTTAACGTGGAATCCGAACCACGGTGGATACCTGGCATTCCTCACATTCACAAGATGTCTTGTCAGAGGTGTAGGAAGGGTTTGGTAATCAGATAAATCTGTGCCGGGACCGAGGATTGAACCCCGGCCGCCAGCATAGAAGTCTGACACCTTACCCCTAGACCACCAGGTCACCAACTGCTATAAAGTGGAACGCCGTTCCAACTCCTCTTTAGCTCACCGGTCACAAATGAAATCTTGTCACGTGCGAGTGTGCTTGGATCGTCTTAAGGTCCAGTGGTCGTCGAGAAACAGATTGAATGGAGTACATGGTGAGGGACAGCCTAGGTTGACGCTTCTCCTTTAGTCCTGGTTTCATACTCGCTTTGCTCGTTGGGGGCTCCGCCCCCTAACTACCAGTGGGTTTTCTTTGTAAGTGGATGTAAGCTAATGTAATTCCAGAGCAGTTTTTTGATAAGTCTTACCGTTTATCCACAAGAGGCCTCCAAAGAAAGGTACACACACACTTTAAAGTTGTTCCACCATTTTGAACATCTTTCGGGGGTTAAAAATTATTTTTTTCTAACTTTTTGGAATTTTCCCATCCGTTACAGGTTAGAAGCTATAAGTTTGTCAAATTTCAAGTTTCTAGCTCATCTGGAAGTGAGTAAACATTAATATCAGTGAGTGAGTCAGCCATGTGGCTTTATAGTATATAGATTTGTTGTTCATTGTAGATTAATATTTAATGCTACAGGTCGCCACCGTGGTTCGGATTCCACGTTAAATTGTAGGTCCTTCATTTCATCTCACAATCACCCTACCATTACACATTAGCGTAAGTGCGTATAACCCGAACGGGTAGTAAGACGCGGTGCTAATAATAATAATAATAATTTAATGCTAGAATGTATTCCAAATGACAAATAGGGTATAGAGCCAAAAAATAATATTAACTCCAATTTACTTTATGATAGTATCAATTTCAAAATTTAACAAAGTTTAATTACATGATTGGTTCTTAATGTTTATTGGTTGTTCATATTAGATTTGACAATTTAGTTTAAGAAATCTATGACGTCAGCGCACGTGCGAGCGAGCTATGCCGACCTAGCGGCCGCCGTATGTAGTGGAGATAGTGCTAACTTTTGCGGATAGAGGGTGTCATGTAGTCAGCACAATGAACCTATGTATTAAAAAGGTTTCTGAGGCTAAGATTTATTAAAATCTCTTCTTCTAATAAAAAATAATTTAAAACAAACAAAACAAAAGCTTATTATTTTGTTCAGATAGTGTCAGAGTTTTACAAAATGGTTTAGAATATTTCTAAAAATATACAATCTTTCCCATAGCTGTTGTATACTGGATTTGTTTGGTAAGACTTATTTTAAACCTTGTTGCTAAAACCCAATCCAACATTAAGATTCTTCTTCAATTCATTTTTTTATGAAATGATAGATGTTCAAATTGGGACCTTAACTTGTATGGCCTTCAGCCTATCTCAATAAGAAGAGAATTAAAAACACAAGTGAGATAATAAATGTTCAAATAGGCGTAGATCTTTAACCATTTTATTATGTAAATAAAGGTTACTTATCTTCTGCTCACGGTCCCAAAACATTATGTTTTTATGTATAACATAAATATTATATAAATCATCACTTACTTACTCCATAGCATTAAGAACTCGAAATTTCATTACTGCACTTACAAAAGTACTCCTATCTTTAGCAAGTTATATCCAGTCCACCTTATTACACCCTACCTGATCTAGTCATATCCAGTCCACCTCATTACACCATACCTATCTAGTTACATCCAGTCCACCTCATTACACCCTACCTGATCTAGTTATATCCAGTCCACCTCATTACACCCTACCTATCTAGTTACATCCAGTCCACCTCATTACACCCTACCTGATCTAGTGATATCCAGTCCACCTTATTACACCCTACCTGATCGAGTTATATCCAGTCCACCTCATTACACCCTACCTGATCTAGTCATATCCAGTCCACCTTATTACACCCTACCTGATCTAGTTATATCCAGTCCACCTCATTACACCATACCTATATAGTTACATCCAGTCCACCTCATTACACCCTACCTGATCTAGTTATATCCAGTCCACCTCATTACACCCTACCTATCTAGTTACATCCAGTCCACCTTATTACACCCTACCTGATCTAGTTATATCCAGTCCACCTCATTACACCCTACCTATCTAGTTACATCCAGTCCACCTTATTACACCCTACCTGATCTAGTCATATCCAGTCCACCTTATTACACCCTACCTGATCTAGTTATATCCAGTCCACCTCATTACACCCTACCTGATCTAGTTATATCCAGTCCACGTCATTACACTCCTATCACTACCTTGAGCTAGCTATATCCAGTCCATCTCATTACACCCTATCTCTTTCAAGCCCATTCTAATCCTATCCTCCCATCAGCGTATACATCTTCCATATGGTCTCTTCCCATTGGGTTTGCTAGTCGGTACCCTGAACAAGGTTCTATATTTTTCTACTCGCACTGCATTTCCAGCCCACCGTAATCTTCGAGACAGAAAGTATCACTTAATAATAAAAATGAATCATAATTTGAGCTGTTGTTTGTACAAAAGTATAGAAATTAATTCATAACTTCCAGTCAGAAAATCGCGATCCACCAGAGTAGTTTATTTGCAACCCACAGTTTGAAAACCACTGCTTTTCCAACATTGGGATGTAATATTGTTTCCGAGATGTTACTAGTGGTGGAAATCTGGAAAATACTAGTAAAATATTCCCATGGCAGTTCCAAATAGCATGAACATATAACTTAATTATATTGCACACCGAAATTGGCTTCATGAATAAGGCAAGTTTCTATTCATTCAAGAAACAGACTTCCTCGCTTGTCCATTTCACTGACTGGGAAACAGTTCATCTGGTTCATGAACTGGGCAACTCCAATCATTACCCAATTCATGAACTGGATGAATCTTTGCCAGGGTCCGTGAAATGGACAGGTGATGAACATGTTTAGCCTTTAAGTTAATTTAACTTGTAATCGTTTTATAAAGGGAAGTTAGGTTAAATTAAGTGGGGCTAGTTTAATATGATGTTTTGAGACTAATTCCAGGTAAGCCTTTAGTGTATAGTATAGTAAGTTCTAATTCATAATTGGGCAAGGGCTAATGCAATTTTTGCCAAGTTCGTAAAATCGTTAATAGAAGAGAACAGTTCACGAAAATGGACATAAGTTTGCCCAGTTCTTGAAATGGGTAGTTTCATTATTGGGGTGTAACATATACACCGATCCTTGGTTACAGCTTGAATTTGGAGAATGTGGATCACACCTACATTATAAGAGAGCCGATTACTTACTACCCAAACTATTCATTTTGGCAGCATTGGCACGATAATAAAATCATGTCACTATAAGTGTAGTGCTTAGTGACCTTGAAGGAGATTATAAAACCCTTCTTCTCATTGAAAGAGCAAACATTCCTCGTGGTATAGGGGTCAGAATCCCTAGCTATTGACCAAGAGTTTCTGGGTTCGATTCTCAGCAGGTATTGGGAGATTTTATTCGGAAGGGAAATAAGCCCATGGTCACCAGTGTTTGATTAATTATACTTAAGGTGGAGTGCTAATGAGCGTGAGCTTAGGGCAGTATTTTTGCAGTTTTTATAGCATAAACATCTTTTAGCCAAAATAAATCAAATATTTCTTCTATAGAAACATAGAGTTTTGTTTTCTGCACATGCTAATCACAACAGTTGTTGAATATTTGTCATGAGCATGGCGGCATTTGGTGACAAACTTTTCTCTTTATTTAAATAGTTTGTCACCAAATGCTGCCATGCTTATGACAGATATTCAACAAATGTTGAGATTAGCATGTGCAGAAAACAAAACTCTATACTAAACTAAACTCTGTTTCTATAGAAGCGATATTTGATTAATTTTTTCCAAAAAAATTTTGTGCTATAAAAACTGCAAAATTAATGCATTAAACTCGCGCTCACTAGCACTCCACCTTAAGCCAGGTCAAGATCTTCATTGCCTCCACACTCTCATTTTCACTATCATCACCTCATCTCATTGGGACATGTAATGAGCCTTCACAAAAAAGGATGTAAGATTAGTATATTCAGGCGTCCCCTGGGCAACGGCAGATTAGTACTGGCTAATATTTCCGCCAACTGAGCTACAGATTGACGTAGCCCAGACACGTCATTAATTATTATTGAAAAAGCAAGGTAATAAATGAGAACATGAAAAGAAAATTCAAAATATGCCTTAATTGCTTCACCCAGTAAACCTCATTTTTAATTTCACAATGGGTAGTTCATTTGAACATGAAAATCTTCTGAATCGTGAAGTTTACAACAGCGATCTCCATATTTATCTCAAAACTCCATTCAAGGGCAGGAGGATAAATAAATACCCGCAGTATATCTGAATCCAAGATACAGATGATCCATTAGTCATGCAACCCTGTTTTTTCAAGTATATTTCTCACAGAAGAACATGGAAAATGAACATGTTGTTTATATATATGGCAACACTGTGATGTTGTCCAGGTGTTGTGCAGGTCGTGTGACCTTGAGACATATACTAGGTCTAGCTAGTGATGGACACAATCGAGTAATTACTCGATTATCTTTTAAAAGAATCGAGTAAAATTACTTGAGTAATTTTTAGATAATTATTTACTTGAATCGTCCCATTACAATCGGTTGAACCACATTACTCGGGAGGCTTGCAATGGAATACGATATTAATAATAAGTCCATAATCTGTTTCTGTAGGAGGGAGTCGACACTGACTGACCTCCACCCCATTATTTTCTGCTTTCACGTCGCACGTACAGTCAATACAAAAGTATGCATCTTAAGAAGTGTCTCACAATAAAAAATATTGAGAAAAAAAATGTTGTGCTCTTTTTAATAAAATAAAAAAAAATCTTTTTACATTCATGTTAAATAAATAATTGATAATAATTGTACCTTTTTAAAAGTGAAAATTGTTGGTTTTTTTTGTAACGTGCAATACCTACTCTAACTAGTTTGGATTTATAAATAATCATATTTTAGTAAGGAGAAATTATACTCAATAAAATAATTAAGGAAGACAATAATTAGTTTCGTTTATGCGATTGTAGAAATCAGACTGCCAAAGTGCCGATTTAAAAAAAAAAATCTAGTAACTTTCGAGTAGTACTTTTAAAAAGAATCAAAAATGTGATACGCCTAGTTAACATGCTTTTCGATTGTGTATCTTATATCTGCAAGTATTTTATATTGAGTATGCATGTGAAACATTTAAACCATAAAGGGTCATTTTTGCGTAGCATAAGACACCGTTGGTGAAAAATGAGCTCTAAGGGAATACGCCTTTTGAATGGAAATAGCATGGTAAACAGTCCAGCCAATAAGGTCGATTCTCACTTAGCTGGTAAGAAAAGAGAAAGTAAAAGAATAGCATGGGCCGAGTAAAGTTACTCGAGTAATCCCGGAAGAATCGAGTATTCCCGATTACACAACACAATCGAGTTAATCGATTATTTTTACTCGATTGTGCCCATCACTAGGTCTAGCCAGTTGAGTTACAGCATTTGAAAGTGTAGGATGAATCTTTCACGAGCAGAGAGAGTATTCATTTTGGAACATTATTTCAAGGCAAACTCTTACATGGAATACCAACAATCGTTTGTGCGTAGTTTTCCACAATCACGCGTGCTGAATAAATCAACAATATGCAAAAATGATGGTAACAAATGTTAGTTTTTTCTTTGAGTTGCGTGACTTTTGGATCATCCTGTATAAAAGAGACAGCGTTATAGCCGGGGAGTTGTGTATTACGGGTATAATGATGCCTGTATGTACAGTTCAATGGTCATAGTAAGGCTATTACCTTCTGACAGAAAAGTTATTATATCAGATTTCACGTATTCATACGTCAAGTAATGTATTCAGCAGCTGTCACGTTTGGCATAGAGTATAAATATCTATACTCATAATCAGAGCCTTGCGTTTGTGGAGCTCACGATAATTCGCGAATGTTAGATATGGCATTTTTTCTTTCAGATGTTCACATTTCAGGTTACCCTGATTGCAAATATACGCTCAGAATTAGTCGCGATAATTCGCGAAATCGGTGTTTTAGCGTGATATTCGCGATTTTAAACGATGTCCGCGATAATCGCGATTTTCAGCATTCGCGCTAATATTTTGGGATATTGAAAAATACATTTTTGTGTAATATTTTGTCTTTGTGACTTGTACAGTACATACTTTTCCCGGACCAGCTGCCGCTAAATCTTACTTTTTTAATAAGTTGACAGCACATTTTTTTGCGGACAAGTGTTTTTTACAGTTTTGTCCAAACAAAATGTAATTTTTGGTTTTCACTTCAATATGTTTAGTTTACCTGTTTCAAACATTGTCCTGGAGTTCTAGTTTTAACCCAACAAAGTCACCTTAATCACGAAAGTTTGGTAAAAACCACTTTTTTAACGCTTTTGTCTTAATTCGATAATTTCGTCGCAAAAATAGGATTTTTGTAATTCACCGCTTATTCACCGCTTTTGGGAAACTTAAAAACGAAATTGGGCTTTTTTATTCACCATAAAAGCAGGGCTCTGCTCATAATGTAATGGAGGATCCATAACTTTGCGATTACATAGCTATTATATCAAAGGATAGGCTGGAACCTATATAGGAGTGACATAATATTCATTATAAATACCTTCTGATGACATAGCTTTGTGAACCGTGATGCACTTTGGGAAATCATGATGCTCGTTTATTCAATTTGTCTATAAATTCTGTTATTTCATTTTCGCTACGGTATTTGATAACTCTTTATGATCTGTTTTATAACATGTATATGTTACATTGTCTAGTACTTTGTTTTACTTATCTTAGGCTCATGCTTGGACAAATATTGCGTTTTAAAAGGATTGCATTCGTTTGTGCACTCAGTTTGGGAGCTAGGTAAGATTTTGTTCCAAATTTAACATCCAAATTTGAGAAGTTTTGATGCGGCTTATTAGTTAGGATCGGATCAAACTGCAAGAATGTATGTATGTATGTATATATATATTTAGCACCGCGTCTTACTACCCGTTCGGGTTATACGCTTTAAGTACTAATTACGCTAATGGATTAGGAATTGGGAAAGGTTGAATTAGAGGAAGTGAACCCGCATTTGCGTGGAGGGAGAGCGGAAAACCATTTAGGAAAAACAACTCCCAGTTCACCCGACCGAGATTCGAACCTCGATCTTCCCGTCCTCAGCAGTCGAGTTCAACACGACAAGCGCGTTAGCAAACTACGCCACCGAGGCGGGTTATATATATATATATATACATAAGTATGTATATATATAGGCCTATACATAAGTATGTGTATATATATATATATATATATATATACAGGGAGCTCTAATTTATGTGTGAAGTAACTGAGGTGCTGATAGTAAACCTATAAACACACAAAAGGTATTTATGAACATAGGTCCTATGTTCAATGGTTCCCGAGATAAGGCCTTCTAAGGTCCTACTGCACCTCTTATCAGAGACGTATCACTGCTGGTACACAGGCAGAGCTGCAGCTACACGAAGAATTATATGCACCTTTGAGCTCTACAGTGAAGGTAGTTGAACAATTTGTTCGTGTTGTCAATTATTTCCTTGGAAAAGGACGCATTAATTGACCAAAAAGTGCAAAGACTTCCTCTGCCATTATAACCGGTCCCGTGGTGTAGTGTTCATTGTACCTGGCTACGAGCCATGGGGTCATTAGTTGTATTCCCGAATGGTATCTTGGGTATTTTTCCCGAAAGGGGAATTATCCCAATGGTTACCACGGTTTGGTGAATTAAGCTAAAGTTAGGTTTAAGTATTTCCACTGGTTTCACACCCTAATACTCACTATCACCCTCATACTCACTATCACCCTCACCTTATTTCATCGGGACTTGGAAAGAGCCTCCACAGAAAGGGTCTACGATTAGTACATTCGTGCATTCCCTGGGAAACGGTACATTAGTACTGATTAATCTTTCCAATACTGGACTACTAATGATGTAGCCAAGATGCACAATATGTATATAATATCTTCCACTAACACACTAAGTGTTGCAATAGATTCACTTACAAATGTTGCTGCAGGTAAGTACAACTTGTGTTTATAGTACCATACAAGGCACTATTCTTTAACACAGCTGAATCACTTTCTTTACCATAAACACCAATTACAACAAAGGTAGACAAATAGTATGAATTGCACATTGCCATAAAAACATTATTATTATTATTATTATTATTAGCACCGCGTCTTACTACCCGTTCGGGTTATACGCACTTACGCTAATGTGTAATGTTAGGGTGATTGTGAGATGAAATGAAGGACCTACAGTTTAACGTGGAATCCGAACCACGGTGGCGACCTGGCATTCCACACATTCACAAGATATCTTGTCAGAGGTGTAGGAAGGGTTTGGAAATCAGATAAATCTGTGCCGGGACCAAGGATCGAACCCCGGCCGCCAGCATAGAAGTCTGACACCTTACCCCTAGACCACCAGGTCACCCATCATAAAAACAACAGGAATATTGTATTTATAATGATAGAACATTGAACCACTATTTAATGTTTAGTCACACTTATATGTTTACCATCCAAAATGATCACTCAGACTTATATTTGCTCTAGTGTTGAAATCCTCAACTATACATTTCCACTTTTCTGCATCTAGTATACAGTAACTACTTTATTTTAACAATGGTATAAAAGAATAAAATAGCAAGTTTGACCACTTATAATGTGTAACTGTAATGATTTGAGATCAATGAATTGCTAATTTTAGCTTACATAATTGTTAAAATTTTACAATAAAATTTGTATGGGGGAATGACCTTAATTGCGGATGTTCCAAAATTTTGGTGAGACGTGGTGGAGAAACAACATGAATATTCCAAAGTTGTATTTTACTGATAAAAAGTACAACACATAAATTAGACATTAAATGTTTACCTTATAAATAAATATAAATAATAGATAAATAATTTACAAGAATATTTAGTGACATGCTAATATTTTTAACATCTTAAATAATATCCCCTGACTTATCAGTATTATTGTGAGCTAAACAGTGTCAACATTCAAAGATGTTGTTTAGGTCAATATTATTTCTGAGCTTATGGCATCAATCCCTTTAAAATATAATATTAACATTATTTAAGTAAAATCAGGAATTAAAAATTATATTGGGATGACGAATGTAAAAATGATCCTTATACATCCTAGTTGTCCTAAAGCAACGAGATAGCATTGAATGCAATCGAACATTATAAGTAATTAAGGTAAGAGTGTAGAGAAAGCAACTTAAGGGCAGTATTTTTGCAGTTTTTATAACAAAACATTTTTTTGGTCAACACAAGTAGAATATTTCTTCAGTACAAACATAGAGTTTAATTTTCTTCACATGGTGATATCGACAGTTGTTGAATATCTGTCATGAGAATAACGGAATTAGATGAGGAACTTTTTAAATTAAGAGAAAAGGTTGTCATTAAAGTTCAGGACACCTTTGACATATATTCAAGGAATGTTGATATCACCATTTGAAGAAAATTAAACTCTATATTTCTACTAGAGAATTATTTTATTTATTTTGATCAACAAAAGTTTTGATATGAAAAATGAAAAAGAAAAGTATTTAATTCCTTTTCCCTACACTCTCATCCTAACGCATTTAAAATAAAGTATTACAACGCCCCTTATTAATTGGATATTAAAATATATAAGAACAAAAATTTCTGAACATCTAACCAGATTCACTAATACATTTGAACATAATATAATGTATATTTGACACAGATTTTTAAGATTTTTTAAAAAATTATTTTTGCATATGTGATCTTTGTCTGAATATCATCTCAGTCTTCATTTGGGCATAAATTATATCACGAAAATTGTTGGACTACTCCTTTTGGAAAGTGGCGTCAGTTCAGTTGGAGGTGATGAGTTTTTTCAGGCTCTCCTTGTATTCTCCGTCCTTGTCCAAATGGTCGGTTATCTTCTTCCAGTCTGAAGGACGGTTTTTAGCCAGGTATACGGACGTCTTCTTGATGAAAACTTTCTGAGCGTCTGTGCAAGAAGCACAGCCTGTCCTCATCGCTTCGGGCACTTGGTCTGAAAGCAAACAAATATGATCATTATAATTATGTGTTGAGATGATATGGACACGTAATGAAGATAGAAGGGAAGAGGATTTCAAGAAGAGTAATGGATGTGAGGTATGTAGGGAAGAAACCGTGAGGGGGACCAAGGAAGAGATTGGAGTAACAGAGAGCAGTAAGCGTGCAAGTGAAAAGAGCAGAGTGGAAAAGAGTGTATGAGGAAGAATGGTGGAAGGTTAGAGGAAGATGGAAGCATTTTACTAAACAAACCCGGTTACATGCTGGAAACAGTTAATGATGAATATGAGTTCTGTGAACAGTAAAACTCATTACCTCCATTGAAAAAAATACTAATTACATTTTATTTTCTTATCGTAGCTACAGTCTTTAGGTGGAGACGCGATAAAAGGACAGTTTTTATGATATTTTTATATATAAACTTTTTTTTGCCAAAAATAAATCAAATACTCATCCAGTAGAAATATATAGTTAAATTTTCTTCCCATGGTTATATCAACATTTCTTAAATGTCTGTCATTGGCATAGTGCCATTAGATGATAGACATTTTTAAATGAAGAGAAAAAGTTTTCATAAAATTCCAGGACACCCTTGACAGATATTTAACAACGGTCGACATCACCATGTGAAGAAAATTCGACTTTATGTTTCTATTGAATCAGAATTTGATTTATTTTGACAAAACATGTTTTTAATATAAAATCTGAAGAAACACTTAGCTTTTCTCACGTCCCCTACACTTTCACATTGATAGTTATTTTAGATTTCAAGTTGAAATATCTCCTTTGATTTATCCTTGGATATAAAGTTGATATTTATCCCTGGTGATCAAGTTGGAAAGAAAACAAATCAATATTATATATTTCAAAAGTAAAATATACTGTGTCCATAGAAAGTAGCCATGACTCATGTGGTTTATGATGTCAGTCTCATAATGTATGTCAAAATTTACACACACAAAATCCTAGTTATTTGTTCTATTGCTTATACTTTTAGATTCAAATAATTTAAGATGAGTTTCTAAATGAAAAACCTTTTGAAACCATAATAAATCGGATAATCATATTTAAAACTATGTGTAGAACGCTTTTAGGCCTAGGTCTCAAAGAATGACCATACCAATTATTGTTCAAATTGGTCTATGTCTTTGACAGTTATCGCGAAAACAGGCAGACGAAATGCCAAATGGTCAATTTAAACCAGGACCCCACTATTATCGCTCTAGCACCAAGCTCGGTGATGATATATGAGATAACTTATCTTATATATGTTCACAGGAGACGCATATTAAAGCCTACGTCTTTCACTTGTCACTGGTTGATGCCATTTCATCTTTAGTAAAAATCTACTTCCTCTTGACCGTATTTATCAAAAATGTTATGTATAAAAATGGAACACGTGTTAGAAAGCGTTATTGGAAAGGTACTGGTGAGTATCAGCAATCATTTAATGACATTCATCAGTGCTGGAAGCCGAGAAAGAACTATAGTTTGATGCACACTTTCGTCGATAATTTAGATAAGAATTTTCGTGATTAGTGCAGCATTTTAAATCTCTGTGTTGACCCATGATGCTTTGCAACACATACTAGAAATAGATGATTACAGACAATTTTTTTCTAGTGGATGAACAAATCCTTAAGATTAATATCACAATGGATGATTTTCAAATTTTTGTTTGTGTTCGTAGAGTATATTACCATAACAAAACGACAAACAAACATACTTTCCATTTGACTAGTTGTTTCAAATCATTCCACAACAGTATAATATGCATTTGTTTACAAGTACAGTATTTAAATTTGTACGCGCCTGCGCATTGGTTGAATTGGCTAGTTTTAAAATGTGTTGGGTCTCCCAAGCAAATGTAGTCGCGCAGATAAAGGAAATGTTATGTTATTTCCAAGTCACAAAGAACGGACAACGCTGATAGGGCCGATACTGTGATTAATCTAGAGCTAGTCACGTGATTACTTTTCTGCTTTTGTTTGTAGGTGAACCTGTGAATTCAAAGTAAATGTTCACTACGGTTAATCTGTTGATGCACTATCTGACCTGCATTAACTTGATCGGTCCCATCTTTAAGCACACTAACAATGTTGATGCACTATCTGACCTGCATGAACTTGATCGGTCCCATTTTAAGCACACTAACAATGTTGATGCACATATCTGACCTGCATGAACTTGATCGGTCCCATCTTTATGCACACTAACAATTTTGATGCACTATCTGACCTGCATGAACTTGATCGGTCCCATTTTAAGGACACTAACAATGTTGATGCACTATCTGACCTGCATTAACTTGATCGGTCCCATCTTTATGTACACTAACAATTTTGATGCACTAGCTGACCTGCATTAACTTGATCGGTCCCATTTTAAGCACACTAACAATGTTGATGCACTATCTGACCTGCATGAACTTGATCGGTCCCATTTTAAGCACACTAACAATGTTGATGCACTATCTGACCTGCATGAACTTGATCGGTCCCATTTTAAGCACACTAACAATGTTGATGCACTATCTGACCTGCATGAACTTGATCGGTCCCATCTTTATGCACACTAACAATGTTGATGCACTATCTGACCTGCATTAACTTGATCGGTCCCATCTTTAAGCACACCCACAATTTTGATGCAGGTCTTAAAAGCCTGACTCAAACAAATAGAGCCCCTAGCTTAAGTGTTTTTTTTAGCCCTGCGTCTTACAACCCGTTCGGGTTATACGCTTATGTACTAATTAAGCTAATAGTTTTTAGAATAGTGAATATTATATTTAGGTGAAGTTCACCCTAATTTGCGTGGAGGGAAAGTGGAAAACTATTTTGGAAAAAACCCCTTCGGTACACCATACAGAGATTTGAAACTCAATTTCCCCGTCATCAGCAGTCGGGTCTACTAAGCTTAAGTAGTTAATACAGATCAACCCAGACTTCTTAGTAGCCATTCTCACTGCGAGTATTACACCTTATAGCACCTAGCTTAGGTAGTTAATACAGCTCAAACAAGATGTCATGATAACCATTCTCACCCTGACTATAACACCTTATAACATCTAGCTTATGTAGTTAATACAGCTCAACCCAGACGTCTTAATAGCCATTCTCACCGCGAGTATTACACCTTATAGCACCTAGCTTAGGTAGTTAATACAGCTCAAACAAGATGTCTTGATAACCATTCTCACCCTGACTATAACACCTTATAACACCTAGCTTATGTAGTTAATACAGCTCAACCCAGACGTCTTAGTAGCCATTCTCACCGCGAGTATTACACCTTATAGCACCTAGCTTGGGTAGTTAATACAGCTCAAACAAGATGTCTTGATAGCCCTTCTCATCCTGACTATAACACCTTATAACACCTAATAAATCTCAAACCAGACATCCTGGAAGCCCTTATAACCCCGAGTATTACACCTTATAACAGGTAGTTAATACAGATCGAACCAGACGTTGCATCATGGTTTGGGTTTTTTTATTATATTTTAAAAAGCAATGGAATTGAGACCAATGAAACCATTTGACCATATTTTAAAAATTACAATAAAATTGAAACACATGTATTTCAAAAATAAAAAATGCAACTCTTGTCACTTACTTCTAAGCGACCTGGACTCCGGAGAGCATTTCTTCTCATCTAGAAGACAGTTGACGTAAGTGTCGAGTCTCGCGGGATCCTTGATGACGTCATCGGGGTTGGGCAGTTCGTAGCAACTCACCACGGCGGCAAACATCGCGACAGCAAGGAGTACCGTGGCCTTCATGGTCGTCAGTTTTGATCTAGAACAATACAATCAGAGTCAAGGTGGTTTTTTAAGGTTTCTGGTTCACACGCTTACCAGAATCTGATTGAGTTGGAGCAGCCATTCACAACGTAGTAGATACTTATGTTGACAAGAGGCCACCAACCATAATCTTTCAAGGTCATTCGAGAACAAAACTTTATTGCACTCTCAGGAATATTGAAAAGAAACACTTGGAGGGTTTGGAAATGTGGTGCTTGAGAAGACTGGATAAAATCAGATGGACAGACAGGGTGACAAATGAACAAGTCTTAAGAAGAGTGGGGGAGAAGAGAACCATTTTGGATGTGACTCTTCAGTACAAAACATAATAATAATAATAATAATATTTAGCACCACGTCTTACTACCCGTTCGGGTTATACGCTTTAAGTACTAATTACACTAATGGCTTATGAAATGGGAAGGTTGAATTAGAGGAAGTGAACCCGCATTTGCGTGGAGGGAGAGTGGAAAACCATTTAGGAAAAACCACCCCCAGTTCACCCGACCGAGAGGTACAAAACAAACAGGATTAGACACATCCTCAGGAGGAACTGTCTTCTGCATGACGTCATAGAAGGAAAGGTTGAGGGAAATATGGTCTTAGGAAGGAGGAGGATTCACATAATAGTAGACTTGGAGGAAAGGAGATAATTCTGATAACTCAAAGAGGAGGCAGAGGACAGGGAGCATTGAGGGTCTAAGTTCACTGACAAAAGAAATGGACCTATTATAGAACAGAACACATAGTAATAATAACAATCTATAAATAATTATTCAAAATAATTACAGTTAAAGAGCTATAAGGGCTCAAAATTGCTATTGTATGCTTTTTGTGTATCATTGTTGAGGTAAAGTACGCACTTACGCTAATGTGTAATGGTAAGGTGATTGTGAGATGAAATGGAGGACCTACAGTTTAACGTGGGATCCGAACCACGGTGATTGAATTAGAGGAAGTGAACCCGCATTTGCGTGGAGGGAGAGTGGAAAACCATTTAGGAAAAACCACCCCCAGTTCACCCGACCGAGAGGTACAAAACAAACAGGATTAGACACATCCTCAGGAGGAACTGTCTTCTGCATGACGTCATAGAAGGAAAGGTTGAGGGAAATATGGTCTTAGGAAGGAGGAGGATTCACATAATAGTAGACTTGGAGGAAAGGAGATAATTCTGATAACTCAAAGAGGAGGCAGAGGACAGGGAGCATTGAGGGTCTAAGTTCACTGACAAAAGAAATGGACCTATTATAGAACAGAACACATAGTAATAATAACAATCTATAAATAATTATTCAAAATAATTACAGTTAAAGAGCTATAAGGGCTCAAAATTGCTATTGTATGCTTTTTGTGTATCATTGTTGAGGTAAAGTACGCACTTACGCTAATGTGTAATGGTAAGGTGATTGTGAGATGAAATGGAGGACCTACAGTTTAACGTGGGATCCGAACCACGGTGGAGGCCTGGCATTCCCACACATTCACAAGTTGTGATTAATACACGTCTTGTCAGAGGGGAAGGAAGTGTTTGGCAGTCAGATAAATCTGTGCCGGGACCAAGAATTGAACCCCGGAGCCCCAGCCCAGAAGGCCGACACCTTATGCCTAGACCACCAGGTCACTCACAATTGAGGTATACAAATGGTGATATTGTTTAAAATGTTCCTTATTTATGAAATCCTTTTTCATTGATATAATAAAGATAATACGAATAAATAATTAACGCTTTTGGTTTAGAGGTTACAGGAGTGAAATTATCACTGGAATTATATATGTTTTCGGCGAAATTTAGTGATAAAAGGGAATCTTTATCTAATTAAATCTTTGACATTTGGATGTATCTGTAAGCTATTATACTACTATAAAGCCACACAGTTGACTCACTCACTGACATTAATTTTTACCCACTTCTAAATGGGCTAGAAACTTGAAATTTGGCAAAATTAAAGCTTCTAGCCTGTAACCGAAGAGAAAATTCCATAATGTTAAAAAAAAGGTTTTTGAACCCCCCCAAAAAAATCAAAATTTCGGAGCAACTTTAAAGTCGGTGCGAACCTTTCTTTGGAGGTCTTTTGTGGCTAAACGGTAAGACCTATCAAAAAACTGTTCTGGAATCACATTAGTTTACATCCACTAGCAAAGAAAACTCACTGGAGATTTGGGGGCGGAGCCCCCAACGAGCAAAGCTAGTTTAAATTACATGGGTGTTTGGTGAAACTTGGTGGTAAAACGGGAGCTTTCACTAGCCAATTAAATCGTTGACATTTGGGTGTCTCTGTAAGTTATTTAAATTATATAGGTGTTTGGTGATACTTGGTTATAAAATAGGAACTTTACCTCATTAAATCTCAGAGCATTGATTGTATCCAAAAGATATTTAGAGGATGTTTTATGGTAATTTTATAATATTTAAGATGTTTATTTACGTGTTCACTATAAATTTATTTCGTGATAGGTTGAACTGCCAACGATGGAGAGATCAAGGTTTGAATCTCGGTTGGGTATACTGAGGTTGGTTTTAAGCAAAATGGTTTTCCACTCTCTTTCCAGGCAAATGTGGGCACTTATCCTCTAAATAAAACCCTCCTAATCCCTAAATCTATTAAGGCAAATAATACATAAGTATATAACCCGAACGGGTAGTAAGACGCGACACTAAAAATATAATAATACAAGAAATTTATGGAGATATATCTATATTAATACAACTAAGAGTTTGTTTGTTCGTTTGTTTGTTTGTTTGTGATGAGCGTTGCGTTATCAATTGCACGCAGAGGTCTGGAATTTATAAATTAGTGGCTCCTGTGCACAAACATGTGCACCTCGCAACCGGAATTAAAAATCTGATCTGATTTTTTTTAAATTACATTTATTAAAAACTGGGTTGGAAGAAATAAAATGAAAATTTTTTTCTATCTGTCTGGAACAAAAAGCGTTGCTCGGGGTAACCACGCAATGCGTAATTTTATAAAAAAACTTTTCCTTTAAACTATAAATATCAATATTCTCAAATAATTATAATGGTACAAATGAAGTTAATTACCCATGAACCCCTGATAATATTATGTCCATTATTTAACCAAGCATTTAATTAAACAATTAAACAATTTTATACCGTTTAAAAACTAGTATTATTAATTTTGTTAATTAATGAGAAATCCATGTTTATCTATTCCTTACACTTATGTCACACTAATCATGAGAATGTTGTGTGTACATCACGTAGGGTTATTTTAATTAATCTCTTCTTATATAAAAAGAAACATGATGTGTAGAGCTCAAGGTTAACAAAAGAAAGAAGCAAATTACACGAAAAGCGCCGCTGCCTACTTGAAGGTAAATTAATATTCTCACAGTACTTTATTTACTACGGGAATCTCATCCTTGAAGCGTCGACACCACTAAGACAATCCTTAATTATTTATTAAATAGCTAAAGCTATTATATTTGTTTTAGTTAGGATTTACTCCATCTAGATATCATATTTTGAAAATTGAAAAATGACACCTGGACACGGGAATCAAACCCGGGACCTTTGGCTTAGTACGCCAATGCTCCGTAATTATCTTATAATGNAAGACATCTTGTGAATGTGAGGAATGCCAGGCCTCCACCGTGGTTCGGATCCCACGTTAAACTGTAGGTCCTCCATTTCATCTCACAACCAGCCTACCATTACACATTAGTGTAAGTGCATATAACACGAACGGGTAGTAAGACGCCGTGCTAAAAATAATAATAATAGTAATAATAAAAAAATTATCAATACGTCTTACTACCCCTTCAGGTGCTTAGCATATGTACTAATTACTCTAATGTGCTAAGGAGAAGAGATGTTTAATTTACAGGCAGTGCACCTACATTTACTTATAGGCAGAGTGGAAAACCATCTAATAAAAATAAGCATCAATAGACTGGACTAGAATTCTAACTGTGATATCCTCGTCATCAGAAGACAATGCGGCTACCTAGGCGTGTTTTTTATCATTACCCTGACTATAAAGAATGCAATATTTTGGTTAAAATGTCTTTTCAAGCGATAGTTTCACTTTTCATTGATTATTTAAACACTAACCGGCCCCGTGTTGTGGTGGTCAGCGTAACTGGCTACGAGTCTAGGGGTACAGGGCTTGATTCCTGGCTGGTACCTTTGGGTATTTTTCCCTAAAGGGGAATCACCCCAACGGTCACCAGGATTTGTTAAATTAGGTGTATGTAGTTCCACACCCTCATACTCCCTATAATCCTCATACTCACTATCACCATCATACTCGCTATCACCCTCATACTCCCTATAACCCTCATACTCCCTATAACCCTCATACTCCCTATCACCCTCATACTCACTATAACCCTCATACTCACTATCACCCTCATACTCACTATCACCCTCATACTCACTATCACCCTCATACTACCCTATCACCCTCATACTCAATATCGCCATCATCTCATCTCATCGGGACATGGAAAGAACCTCCAGGAAAGGATGTAGGATTAGTACATTCGGGCATTCCCTGGGTAACGTTACAATAGTACTGGCCATCTTTCCACTACAGGACTACGAGTGATGTAGTCCAAACGCTTAAAGTTATATATATATATATATATATATTAGCCAGATATCAAATCTGCTATAGTTTGTGTTATTTAAAAAAACGTTCAGCTTCGTGTTTATTTGAAAATAGCCTATATATGTATTATAGACATTGAAAGTTGCTTTGAGAGAATACCTCAACATTAGCGTGGAGAGAGACAAAGAAAGCTACAAAGATTAATAACAGTTTAAATCCACCTGCCTCCTCAGGGTTTGACCCGGCCATGATTCAAAACTTCAAATGTCTACTGAGAACTTAACACCTTAAATCACGTGTCCATCCGTGTGTGATATCTATTAATAGGTTTTTAAAGTTGAATATTGTTGTACAAGGTAAAGTTAATTCGCGTGTCATGTATAGTACAATTTTTATAGGAAAAGACTTTTGCAAGTGTGTGTGTGTGTGTATATATATATATAAATTAACGACAAATAAATAAATATATATTTGTTGTTGATTTTTTTAAATATATTATTTTTATTTTATAGATATTGATTATATTTATTAAAATTTTTCAAATAGTTGCAGGTAACATGGTTTGACATTTTGAATACATGCAAGAAGTAGATCTCGTAGCTTTTCTGTTAGAAAAGGCTTTTTTACCATTAAAATTTGACATTACTGTTATAATCGTAGTTTTAGAATTTTCACGTTCAATACGAAAACATTACAAATAAAATAAAAAAATACACAATCAAACATAACAATTATATTATTTGTAAAATAAATTAATCATATTTAAAAACGATTAGACTGCGAAACAGATGTTAATCGTGAATAATGTCATGTTTACCCAGTGCTGCCAACATAAAGATCGTCAATAAAATAATTACCTGTAATGTTAAGTTGACACGGCGACAGTTCACAGAGGACTGGTGAATGTCTCGGAAAGATCTCTGTTAAAATATCACTGAAAAAAAAATTAAATGAGAAAGTGAAATCGGATTTTAGGTTAGGACGGGTTGTATTATTTCACAATTGAGTGGTTTTGTGGTGGTGGGAGACTGGTCGCGTGTCTTGTGGTTTCAAGAATGAATGGGGGAGAAGGGATGTTACACTTTCATTGTTGTTTTTCCTGTTTGCTTGTCAAACCTAACGCTTATATCGTGAAGGTCAATAATGATTCATTAACAAAATAAAGCGCGCCTGATTGATTGTCGCTCGGAAGGAGGTCATGGTTCGCTTATCTGGTGCACTGGAAATGTTGATTTTTTAACAATATTGTTTTTTATAAAAATAACAGCTAAACAAACATTGTAGTGATTTACCTAGTTAGATATTTAGATACTAGATGTTTAAAGAAATATATATTTACGAAGAGAGGTATATATAGATAGGTATCCCTAGATTGATAAATAAGCCTAGCAAAATATATAGGCCTAGATAGATAGATATGCCTAGATAAGTAGATGAGTATATATAAAGAACGATAGATACATACATATCCAAATAAACAAAAAATATTTGGGTAGATAGATAAATAGATAGGTAGTTAAATAGGTACACACACAAACACACACACACATATATATATATATATATATATATATATAGAGAGAGAGAGAGAGAGAAATATAAATCACTGTTTTTCAACCAGTGTACAGCGAAATTTGATTAGGTATGCCACAGAAGTTGTGGTTAAAAGAATATGCGAAAATAAAATAGCGAGGAATAAATATGAAATATCTTTATATCAATTATTAACATAATTTTTAGAAAACACACAAATAAATATAATTTTAATTTTTCAATTTTTAAACACAATTTTAATATTTGTTTTTAAAATGGTTGGATCTATTCTTAAAGAAACCTATTGTGTGCATTGAAAATTTGAGTGCCTTGTTTAATTATGCCGTCAAAAAGTTTGAAAATCGCTGGAATAGATGATTAAGTTTCTAAGTAAAAAGGTAGGTATTTGAAAAGGTAAATAGTTAGATTTATTTTGTATACATTAACATAATATATATATTTATATATACATATTTATATATATATAGATTAATTGAGATTTATTAAAGAATTAATTTGGGTTTGGGGGATGAATAGGGTAGTTTATATAAGGTGCAGTCGTATTACGGGAAGAATCGTGTTCAGGTGTGGTGAGGGTTGAATTTTCCAACCACGAAAATGTGGCTACACCTCCTCTAAACTGAAACTTTCTCGTCATTGCCAGCTCATTAGCATAAGTTGCACATATACATACTACGTATATCCCGAACGGATATTAAGGCAAGAATTAAAAAAGAATATATAAACAAGAACCTATAATCGAAACTTGTGTAATTTGGTAATAACACAGTTCGTAGTTATCAAATGTATTTAAATACAGATAAATGCTCAGAATGTACACTAGGCTAAAAATTAATGGTTTTGTAGGAAGAACCTTGTCTGGCATAGTATAGAAGTGCTACTAGATCTATTTTTACGTATGCATTCGTTAAGTCATGTGATCTGAGGTTGACACTTATGAAAGATTACATCAATACATATAAAATATCAATAATACCTGCGTAATCACGCCAATCTCTTAAGGGGTAGGCAAGAAACTGTGCATATAGCTCAAAAACAACTCGTACTTAATCCATTCTCACTAACTTTCTTCAAACTTCTCCATCCTTGCATACTCCCTTTGCTTCAACAACATCCATACACCGAGTCAGACATGCACTTTTATTCTTAAAACATTTAAAAAAATTATGTAAATATATTGACAGGCAGAATGGATCTTCGTATAAATGTTTCCGAAACTAAGGTGATGTTTTGGTTAAAGATGGAATAGGAAATGATTGTCAGTTTAGTATAAATGGAAAACTGTTAGAATTAATGAGTGATTTTGTGTATCTGGGAAGAATGTTCTGTAAAAATGGAAGGATGGATGGTGAAATCGACAGATGGGTGAATTCATCTCGGAGAGTATTTGGATGTATGTGGACTATTGCAAAGTAAGAAGTAGTATCGAAAGAGATAAAAATGGGAGTAGATAAAAGTGTATTAACACCAACGTGATTTTATGGATGTGACGTGTGGGTTTTATCAGGATAAACACAAGAGCAAGATAAATGTAGTTGGAATGAGATATTTAAGAAATGTATGTGGAAAAACTTGTATGGACAGAGTCAGTAATGAATGGGTGCTGAAGGAGTGTGGGTTGAAAGGGAATCCAATAGGTTAATGTGAAAGAAGCGTCTTACGTTTGTCTGTACATGTTGAAAGGATGAGTATGAATCGAGTAACGAAGCAAATGTATGAAGGTAGAGTGTGTAGATCAAAAGGAAGGGGTAGGCCATGTAAGACGTGGCTAAATGTTGTAGACGAATATGTGAAAGAGAGAAACATTAAAAGTCATATTAATAAAAGAGCATGCATGACTCGGCGTATGGATTATGTTTAAGTGAAGAGGGTATGCAAGGATAGGGAAGTGTGGAGAATGCTAGTGAGGATGGATTAAGTTTTGGAGCTATATGCACAGTTTATTGCCTACCCCATAAAGGAACAACGTGGCGTGATTAGATATATATTTATACGTTATAAGTGTTAACCACAAATAAATTTGTTTGAATTTTCCAAAACATTCTTCCCACCAAAATCAGGATATGCACGAACAATTTTCTTAAAGGAATCTCTCTTGGTTTTGTATACATTCACTATTCACAAAAAAAAGGATGAAAACAATAACGTATGCTTCCACGTCCTATTTTCCACAGTAGCTTTTTCCACTGAGTAATATTTCATGATAGTTACCAGAGTCATTCTATTACAACAAAAGGTCACATGATCAATTTCTGACGTGGATTAAAGAATGTGTCCGTAGGTTAACTTGTGGCCTCCTCTTTCACAGATGAATTGACGGCAAAGGGAATGGGTATAGTGTATATTCTTGGATTAAGCTAGTTTGCAAGTCACGTACTCTTTTATTTTCTTGCGGATGGAACTTTGAGTACTTTTATAAAAACATATTGTTTTAAGGCCATAATTTTTACCCTTTTACTATATTATATGAGTTAATTTATATTTATTGATGTATTTATCAAAAGGAATAGCTTCATATCACATGACTTGTATGGATACATTAAATTAAATCTAATAACATTTTTAGCGGTCAGCTGGCTCTTTATATGAAAAATTGGCCTGTAGCTATTTTTTTTTCTTGTGTATTTATTTACGATATTGATTAATTTTTCAACATTTATTTTAGGGGGTTGGGAATCTAAAAACTCCCCCAAACTCCCTACCTCGCAAAGCCCCTTTCTTTGCTAAAACTTTGGTTATTCTTTGTATATTTTTATATTCTATTAAAATGTTTTGTTGTCTTGGGGAGTTGGAGGGGGGGTCTAGGGTGGGTTTGATGTGCGTGGGTTTTGGGGTGCAGGGGGGTAATTCTGGGTGCTCCATTAATTGTGACCACGGCTAAGTCCCGCACAATGATCCGTGACGTGATCTTTTCATCACGCAGTGGGGAAAAAAAAAACACTATATACATCATTTTAGAAAACATTCTAAATTATATATAAGGAGCAGTATTGATTATTGTTAAGACTTACAAACAAACTTAAGATTAGCAATAGAATATTGAAAGGATATAATACTCAAGAAATTTATAAAAAGTTAAAAATCATTAACAAGTTAGAATTAAATATACTTTAATATTGAAAAACACATTAAAATGTGCTTTCAACAAGCATAAAATATGTGAGATAAAACTGAAAAAATTAAAAATATATTAATAATTTTTTCAGTTTTATCTCACATATTTTATGCTTGTTGAAAGCACAGTTTAATGTGTTTTTTTCAATATTAAAGTATATTTAATTCTAACTTGCTAATAATTTTTAACTTTTTATTAATTTCTTCAGTATTATATCCTTTCACTTTTCTATTGCTAATCTTAAGTTTGTTTCTAATCATAATTAACTATATACATGGCAAGACGGGATGCTTTGAATCACCTTTTGTTAGGAGGTTCCTGGTGCAAAGCAAACTACGCTTAGAAATGTTGCTTGTTTCTAGAAGGTATATATTCGCCGCTACATGCTCATCAAATTGTAAGGTATAATTTATTTGTGGTCTTTAAGCTTTCTCTGCAATACAGGCGTCTTTACCTACCGTGACAAATCATAAAATCCCATCAAATTCTTCCTGCTTTATGTGAGACGCCCAATAAATAAAAAAGAAACAGTATATATGTTAGTTATAGTATTACCAAGATTTGCAGAGAAAATTATAATGTTCATGTATTTTTTGTTTACGTTCTCATATAGAGAAAGTGTCGTAATCATGAATATTTTTCAACATGTAATTATTATGCATCATGTCTTTTTATATGTATCCAACTCCAAAAAGTATATTATTTGCAACCATTATCACTATTTTTTTCATGCTAACCCTAAAATAGAAAATATTTTTATTGTATGGAGAAAAAAACACAAGATTTTTATGTAAATTGACCCCCTGAAATCTAGAAAGTGACTTTCACAATATTAAATGTATGTGTGTGTATATGAGTGTAAGTGTGTGTTTCTGTGTTTGAGTCTGTGTCTGTGTGTCTGTATGTGTGTGTGTGTGTGTGTGTGTGTGTGTGCGCGCGCGCGCGTGTATATTAACGAATCTAGAGTTGAAAATAATTTCACCATAGGACTGAAAGCTTGTTGTATATAGTTTTAATGAGATTCCCTACCCTAAAATCCTACCCTAAAACTAAGAGTAATATACGAGTTGGAAGAGAATAAATACTTTTTTTTTTTAATTTGCTCTAGAAATTTTTAATTTTATTCTTATATAGTCACAGTTTAATAATATAAATTATGGCTGATTTGATTTTTCTCAGACTTTTTTCTGACTTTGGGGTTCTTTATATAAATTGACCTAGCTGATTTTAGGCTAAGGTGCTCGCTTTAGAATCTTATGGTTATGGGTTAAAAGCCAGCAAAGGTCAACTAATTTTTATTTAACTATAAAAGTTCGTAGCATAACTTTATTCGGAAGGGAGGTAAAGCCGTTAGTTTCATGTCGACTGTAGCATTTAAAATATCCCTGGAAGGTTTGAGAAAATATCTTTCCTGAAAATATTGCCAGGCCCTTCCGCTCTCGCTCATAGAAATTCAATGGGGAAAGCTATGAAAAGTGACCGTATTTACTGAACTATCCTAGTTACAAGTTACTACCAGATGGAGAGGACAGCACTAACCAGCTGAAGGGCTGAGTCCATGTATAGCTACGGGTGGAGAACTTTGGATTACAGACTCATCAACAAACATTTTATATAAGTTGATATCTCCAATTTTGACATACATTTTGGTTTATCTCCACATCTTATTTAGATATGAACAAACATAATTGCAAAAAATGTAGGTAAACCCATTTAAAATAAATAAAAATTAAAATTCAAAATATGTTTTTATAAACCAACAGTTATCAAGATATAAGCTAATATATTTTTAAATTGGAGGTTTACACCCTATTTCTATCTTCAGCTAGTTCTATCCAGTCCACCTCATTACATCTTATCCCTATATTGAGCTAGTTCTATCCAGTCCACCTCATTACACCTTATCCCTATATTGAGCTAGTTCTATCCAGTCCACCTCATTACACCATATCCCTCAGTTCAATTTTAAGTTTTGAATCAAAACTATAAAATGTTCTAGAACGTTGTTGGTTATTTATTCCGAGAATGTTATGTATTGACTTATGACTGTAAAGTGTTGCAATGAGAATGATAAGTACTGACTTATGACTGTAAACTGTTGCAATGAGAATGATAAGTACTGACTTATGACTGTAAAGTGTTGACATGAGTATTTAAAATGTTTACTTGTTAGTAAAAATATTAATAGATTAATGTAAAGTGTTAACTAGGAAGAGTAAAAGGTTTACTTTACAGTATAGAGCAATAGAATTATAAAATGTAGGCATATAATTTTGATTCAAGACCATTTTATTATTTATCAGTAAACAAAGAGATTAAAATAAATGAAGGAAGAGCATTATATCAGCATTATTTTGGTCGTCAAGGAAACCAATATATTATTTATTATTCATAATAAATTTTGTTTGTGCTAGACAATATTTTCATAAAGTTAAAAGTACATAATCATTTAGGAACAGAAAAAAAGTCTGTGAATTGTTCTGAACAAATATTTGTGTTTAATATTAAGTGATCCAATATTTAAAAGGTAAGATTTATTTATTTTAAATAATAATTTTGTTTATACACCACATAGTAGTATACAGCTGGAAATCCACTCATGTTAATTACGTTAGTATGGTTGGGCTGAGAAAGGTGACGTTTTAGAGGAAATGTACCATCATTTGCGTGTAAGGGGAGTGTACAGTAAAATCATTCAGGAAAATACTCAGTATAACCAGCCAATATTACAGCTCCTTTATCCCCGTTATAGGAAAAACAAATTAGGTTGAGCCAGACATCTAGTCCGTGTGACCACCGATGTAAGTTAATAGAATGTATTATTGTCAACACGAATAGGGAATCCTTTATGTGCTAGGCAATTTCGTGTAAGCACCCATAACGGTGATCGAATGGTCTTTGGCGTCACACTCGCAATAGTTCTATAGGCTACCAGACTGCCTATTATGGGGCTATAGGGGTTCAAATCTCGGTCAAGTTCACTGAGGTTAGTTAATCTCTTTATCCTAATTATATGCGTAAGGTAGTAAAACAGGCTGGGGTGAAAAAAACAATAAATTCTTTACTAGTGTGTTAAGTACCTACTTTTATATTATTATTATTATTATTATTATTATTATTATTAGCACCGCGTCTTACTACCCGTTCGGGTTATACGCACTTACGCTAATGTGTAATGGTAGGGTGATTGTGAGATGAAATGGAGGACTTACAGTTTAACGTGGAATCCGAACCACGGTGGAGGCCTGGCATTCCCCACATTCACAAGATGTCTTGTCAGAGGTGAAAGAAGGGTTTGGTAATCAGATAAATCTGTGCCGGGACCGAGGATTGAACCACGGGCCCCAGCACAGAAGTCCGACAACTTACCTCTAGACCACCAGGTCACCCGCCTACTTTTATAGTATAATAAACTACATTGGTGGTAATTTGGGCAAAGGCGTCAGTCTCATCCAGTCCTGGTTGACGGATACGAAGGGGTCATAGGACCAAATCACACGCGGGTTAACAAGTGTTTTGCGATTTTTACTAGATGGTCTCCTACTATATTTATACACAAAAGCGGGTACATTTCGTCTGTATTATACATACACCTTACTTATCCATACCCATATTAGTTTACATATTGGGACATGATGATGATGTTGGGCGGGGATATCGGGGTTTGAATCTCAGCTGGGTTTACTGAGGGTGGTTTTCTCTAAATGGTTTCCCACTCTTCTTCCACGCAAATGTGGGTGAATTACTTCTGAAATGCTTCCGTTCTCATTCCTACGCCAGTATAATAACCAGGTCTCCACCGTGGTTCGGATTCCACGTTAAACTGTAGGTCCTCCATTTCATCTCACAATCACCCTACCATTAGACATTAGCGTAAGTGCGTATAACCCGAACGGGTAGTAAGACGAGGTGCTAATTATAATAATAATAATAATAATAATAATAATAATAATAGTATAATAACTATCATACATGCGTATATAACACGAACGGGTAGAAAGAAGCCGGGATAACAAATTATACAGGGTGGAGTGGAAACAATTAGACGATCCATGCTGAGGAAAGTGATGGACAACGTGCTGAGGTTTGTATGACGTACCCTGGGGCTCACCTGAGTGACGTCATCTTCAAAAAGTTTGGTATGTTGTTTGTTTTTATTTAGCTAGTGGATATTTACTTTCCAATTAAATTACTAAATCAAGTTACTAATCGTTTAATAGTTTTGGCCCCATCCTGTATAATTGGACAATCCAGATGGGTAGTACTATGACGTGGATCCCGGCTGAGGGGGGTGGAGGAAATATAATACTATGTGATACGAAGTCACAGTTTCATGCTTCATAGTTAAATAACTCCTGACCCAAGAAGAAGGTTCAAATCCCTGGCTGGGTTTATTCGCTTGTGAGTTACATTCTCCTACCACTAGTAGCAGCGCCTCAACCAATTATTGTTTCTTAGCATTATTCAGGGGGAAACGTTTTAATTGAGCCCCCTCCCCCCCCCTTAATTGAAAAAACCTACTACAATGGCAATGTTTTAGTTCATATTTGTGACTGTACACTCGTTTCTAATTATTTTTTTAAAGAATTATTTAGAGCTCTTTGCAATTGAAACTAGCTCATAAATACGAGATGTAGAAAGTGAATTGAACGAGATTGCGTCAGTTTCCGCCAAGCCCCCTTGGGTAAGGAGGTAAAGGGGGATGTGTCAATGTGAAAATATTATCCTACATAGCGCTTGGTCTGAAAAGGGAATCCCCGATATTCCAGGTCAGATTCAAGCAAGCTAACACATATTAACAGTCCAATTTTCATCGAAAGGGCCTTGTCTGACAGATAACAGGCCCCGTGGTATAGTGATCAGTGCACCTGGCTAAATGGGTCCCATGGTTAGACTCCCGGCTGGTACCTTAGGTATTTTCCCCAAAAGTAGAATCACTCCAACCGTCACCAGGGTTCGGTTAGTTTGGCTTAAGTTATGTTTAAGTGTTTCCACTTGTACCTCACCCTCATACTCACTATCACCCTCATATTCACTATCACCCTCATATTCCCTATCACCATCACTTCATCTCACCGGGACATGGAAAGAGCCTCCAGGAAAGATGTACGATTAGTACATTCGGGCATCCTCTGGGTAACGGTAAATTAGTACCGGCCATCTTTCCCCCACAGGGCTAAGAGTGAAATAACCCTGACCCGCAATATTATCTGACAGATAGAAACGTTACTAAATCTACTTCCTCGTAATCATACGCCAAGTCTTGTTATCTGAATCTGTAACGTTTGATAGTTATTATCAATACTTAGAAAGAAACAAGATCATTTTTGTGGACTAGAGGTTAAAATTCGTGGCTATAAAACTGGGGGTCCTGGGTTCTATTCTCAGCGCTTTCGACTTTTATTTTATCAAGTGGTGGTTCTGTAATACAGTCTTGTGAGTAAAATTGAGGAGCTGGTTGAGTGAAAAAAATAGAATCTTTGGTCTAGACAACTGAGATTAGTAGAAAGAGGTCTCATTCTGGACAACATGACACCCTCTATCGGCAAAAGTTGGCACTATCTTTACCACTCGGGATAGCTCGATCGCAGGCTAAAGCAGTGGATTATTTTTTTTTTAGCAAATAACACTTATTTACCAAAATTTTATAGAATTTGTCAGAAAAAGATATTTGTGTATTTTAGAAAACTCCCTAAATATTAAAATAGGATTATATTTATTAGAGAATGATATGTTCATAACGTAATTCTTAACAAACACTGTCTAAGAAGGACCTTTATATGAAAGTCAGAGGATATCTTTATTTAGCAGAGGCAAGACGTAACCGTTTGGAGAGCGCTCGTCACCACATACCAACTACAACTTAAATCACCTCTTTCCCCACTAATGTTTAACTTAAATCACCTCTTTCCTCAATAATGTTTAACTTAAATCACCTCTTTCCCCAATAATGTTTAACTTAAATCACCTCTTTCCCCACTAATGTTTTACTTAAATCCCCTCTTTCCCCAATAATGTTTAACTTAAATCACCTCTTTCACCAATAATGTTTAACTTAAATCACCTCTTTCACCAATAATGTTTAACTTAAATCACCTCTTTTACCAATAATGTTTAACTTAAATCACCTCTTTCCCCACTAATGTTTAACTTAAATCACCTCTTTCCCCAATAATGTTTAACTTAAATCTAAGAGAATGCGAAGTTGATGTTGGACCTTTATTAATTTTTTTTAATATACATATTGTACATATGTGTAGTGTGTACATAACTTTATACAGTAATATTTAATTGGAGGGTTTATTGCAAAAATGTACACACAGATGTCATCCAAAATTGATAAATTACGTTACTATTACAACATGTTTTTTTAAATTATAACCTTTCTTCTTTGTAAAATAAAAACACAAAATTAAAAAATGTTGTTGTCAATATGTTTACATGTGAACTTTTTATCTTTTGGAAACGAGATTAGTTTTCGAAATTGAGTCAAAGGTTTTGGAGGTTTCGCACACCCCTATTTAAATCCAGTGTCTTGTTTATTTCTTTTTTCATTGCAGCCCTAATAACAGACAAATTGATTCTATAAATCAAAAAATAATTAAGAGTTAGCATTGATTGTCAATCACTGTAAAGAAATAATGTCAGAGAAATTTAAGGCAGTAGTTAGTTAGGCCAAAACTCCAGGGACAAACAAAAAATTAAAAAAAAATTGTTCCGTAAGCTTCATGGAGTTTATTTTCTGGTAACTACGGGCATGGAGTTAAGAACTAAAATTAATCAAAAGCTTCGAATAAATTATTAATGATTAGTGGACCGAAATTTGATCATATCCTTCATATTGCACATGGTGCAGTAATCTCATGTGATAAAGTATATAAAGGGACTGTACTACTATTTTTTTACATCCATTACTGATTCTTGTCTGTGGCGTGAGTCTGTTCTTTTTATTCAAGCCATATATTTTCCAGTACCGGCTTGCTAGGCCTGTCGTAGCTTCATATGCCTTATAATTTAACTTAAGACCTAGGACAGGCACAAATTCCAGTCCCCAGCTATTATTTCATCACTGTGAAAGGGTTATCCAACAGTTTATCAATGATAATTTTTTCCCCATAGGTGTAATCGAACCCGGGACCCTTAGATTAGTAGAGAGACACGCTACCGATTGAGCTAAGGTGTCTTGAGTTGGCCATTTTACTTGTTGTTGAAGTTACTGCTCTCAGATACCACCCGCCACATTATAGTGTACGGCTGGTTGTATACCCAGTGTTTTAACAGGCGCTAGGGGGTATATATTATATATTTATTCTTGTAGATAGAACCATGAAGAGAGTAATGCTGGTGGTATTGTTGGTGGTGGTGATGAGTTCAGTTCTCAGCTATGATATGCCAGACCCTGACGACCTTCTATCTGACGACAAAAGTGTCACACAATACGTCAACTGCCTCCTGGAGAAGGACGTATGCCCGCCTGGAATCCAGGAATTTAAAGGTAATTTATTTTAATTGCATATTAGGATCAACTAACCTATTTCACCGGTGGCGTGGAATTCGGGATTTGAATACTGTCTGAATATATTTAGGGTGGTATTTTTAATGGTTTCCTAATCTCCTTCTACCCAAGTCGGGGTATATATTCGGGTATTTCATCCCTAGCCTATCGGTGTAATATGCGGACGGCTAAAATGGATGCCAAGTAATACGTGGTGCAAAAAAAAACTGTCCGCTCTCTGTGGATAATATGATCAACCTCTTCTGAGAATCTTTGGTTGAAGTTCCACTTTGGTTAAAATACCGCCATTAGGGGTATTTTGGTTATAGCTATACCTTTAAGGATGTTTGGTTAAAATCCCGCCTTTAGGGGTATTTTGGTTATAGTTATACCTTTAAGGATGTTTGGTTAGAATCCCGCCTCTAGGGGTATTTTGGTTATAGTTATACCTTTAAGGATGTTTGGTTAGAATCCTGCCTGTAGGGGTATTTTGGCCTTATTTCTACTTTTAAGGGCATTTGGTTAAAGTTCCAGCTTTATGGAGCTTTGGTTAAAGTCCAACCTTCAAGTAACTTTGCTTAAAATCCTATATTTAAGGGTCTTTGTTTAAGGTATCACCTTAATGGTGCTTCTTGTTTAAGTTTCACCTTTAAAGGGCTTTGGCTTAAGTTGCACCATAACCCAGCTTTGGTTAAGGTCAAACCTGAGAGAATTTTCGGTCAAAGTAGCTACCACCTTAAAAGAGCTAGTGTTAAATTCCCGGTTTTCTTATAATAAAAACATTACGCAGATGGATATTAAGTAAAGTAGAATCAATATTGATTTGTGGCTCACTACAGTTGTAACAATCAGGTAAAGGTAATTATTCAATGCAAAGTTATTGCACAACTTACAAACTAAATTAAAATAGTATAACGTAATGATAGTAATATTGTGATGAGAAGAACATTTTCTTAAGGTTACGACTACTCGTATATTCAGACGACAATTTATGTGTTATACCATCTGTCCCATGTGAAGAGTATTTTTAACAGCTCGTCTTACCAAACATCTCCAATCAACTACACTATCACTCGCTACAGTGTTCAGACTAAGGTGTCACTCCCAAAATAGACTAGACTCCCGTAGATGGGGATACGAGGGTTCGAATACATACAGAGGGTGTTGTTTCATAAATGGCTTTCTAAGAAAATACGGGTACATTTACTTTAATTCAAACTCTTCTTGCCTAATTCATTAGCATAGTATGGCTCTTTCTTTAAGTTATAAGAATAAACTTTTATTCATTTTTATTCGACCAATTATAACAAGATACAAATGTGAGTATAATAATTTTTAATTTATTATTTCATGTTCCAGGCCTCCACCGTGGTTCGGATTCCACGTTAAACTGTAGGTCCTTCATTTCATCTCACAATCACCCTACCATTACACATTAGACGTAAGTGCGTATAACCCGAACGGGTAGTAAGACGCGGTGCTAATAATAATAATAATATTTCATGTTTTAAAATATAATATATTGTTTCCACAACTACAGAATAAGAAAAAATAGTATTTTTAATATGTTTTGTTCTTTCAATAAGCTGCGAAAACGCCAATAATACAGTTATCCTCAGGGAAGTATTATTTGAATAGTTTGACAATACTTTTTATTGATAATCTAGTATTATCAAGAAAATAGTCCTAAATATTATTTAAGTTGTCAACATCCCTTTTTCTCAACTAATACAAAGCCTACAGCAATGAATAAGTTATCAGTGGATAGGATTTTTTACCGACTTCTGGTATAGCATACACATTTTACTTTAAAACACAATTTAAAATTAATAAAATCTCTTTTCTATTTTGTGTATACCTTTCGCTGAGTAGGCCTATTTAATTTTAACAACTTTAACAAAAGACAACATTTTTATTGGGGGGTGGGGGGGCATATTAAAAAAAAGACGTAACTATCCACAAATCNTTCTCACGGGTTTACTGGTAATAATAATTTCCGAAGAGGAAGACATTAGCGACTTTCAGCTAATATTTGCAAAGAACCTTCTAATAGCTGATGACGGAGAATAGTACATACAAGCGTATAATTTGAAAGGACAGTGAGGTGCATTGACAAATAAAACTACTATTCTTTATTTTAATCGCCTCGTTTTACAACCGGTTCAGGTTTTACGCATGTATGATAATTACTAGTGGGGCAGGGATGAGGAATGAAGCATTTTTGTGAAAAAAGAGTGGGTAACCATTTATAAAAAAAACTTGGTAGACCCGATCGAGATTTGAACCCCAAACTCCCCAACAGCAGTCCATTCTAAAACGAAAAATTGTACCTTAGATTATTCAGCCACTGAAACAGATATCTATCTTAATGAGGTAAGGACTAGAAAGATGTAATTTATACTAAACGAGCCCTCATTTTCGTGTAATGCGAGTGGGAAGCCAACGAGTAGAAAACTACCCCAAGTACACCCAGCTGGGGTTTGAGTGCCAGCCTTCTTGTCTTATCTTGTCTGACGTCTTTGCCGGCATAATCACTGTCTCGGTTATTATTATATTTTGTAAAATTAAATCCTTGGTTCTTCCCAAGGTATTTTGTGTAGCAAATAAGTTACGTAATATTTTAATAATTTACTTTGACTTAAATAATTAATATTACAAGGAAACTTACTAAATAAAATTTAATACATAGGCTTAGTTATGCTATGTCTATTTTTACTTCATATATAAAAATAATTGTAATCTATAAAATACACCTCACATACTCGTGTTTCAAACTTTTACACCCCCTACACCCAACCCCCCTTTATTTTCCAAGATTATTAGATTGCTTTTGTCAGTGACCCCAAACCTCAAAAACGTGATATGAAGGGCTACAAACAAGAAGGTTTTATGGATTTTATCCAAATTTGGGACTTAGATATTCTAAGGTCATATCGCGGAGCTTTTTTTAAAATTATTATTCTAGATCTAAGATTAAGGATGGTTCAATAATGATTAATTTCTAAAAATGAAAACTTTTCAAAAATCGCTATAGCAATTGTATTCAAAATTGGTATGTTTTGATTTATTTATTTTATAAATAAGAATATGTGTGCGTTTTTCTAAAAATATAATAATTTGGGTGTAGTTTTTATAAGAAATTAAAATTTTAAAATAATTGTTAATTTAAAAAAGTTATATATTTATATATATTTATTTCAGATTATTATCAAAATAATATTATACTTTTTTACAGCTAAACTTATTAAGGGGTAGTTTTACTGATAAACTATATGAGAACGTAAAGTAACCCCATGGCCTCTTTGGTGCTGACTGACAGCTCACAGCTGATAGTTGACGGTTTTGAAAAGTTACCAGATCAAATTATGTATCCCTACGCCGAACCAAATGATCTGCAAAAACATGTGTTTCGCAGCGGTTACTTCTGACAGTCAAAAGTTAGGTATATACCTAAATGTTGACTGTCAGAAGTCAGCACCAAAGAAGCCATGGGGCTACTGTAGCTTACGATTTTGTCGTACCATTTATTTATTTTATTCCTCAGAGTTAATCTTGAATCTTGAGGAAAATATATTAAAGCTATTCAATAACTCTATGCATATAATACTAAAAGGTTTTGTTTTTTTTTAAAAGTTGACAACAGGTTATTAAGAAATAAACTTGCACAATCCCCAACAATATAAAGTTTGCAAGCACGAAATAACTAATTGGATATTAATCAATATCGTCCAGTTAAAGATTTGTTCTCATTTCATACCTTATGTAAATCAACTTGTCACAAACTGGGGCAAATTTATAATAGTAGAGCAAAAAACTTAACCTTAAATGTAGCTGGAAATGGCAAGTCTACGCCTTTTACGTAAAGTTGTTTCTTGCAAGGCCTTATTATAATCACTTGGTAATAATGTCGTGCGATAGCGACAGACCGATTTTGATACTAAGGATTTTTTGGGGGTCAGTTATAAACGTTACTAAAACAATTTTCATATATTAACACATCAAGTCATGTGATCTGAAGCTGTGACTTTTGAAAGATATTATCAATACCTATAAAATTATAATCCTTAAGTCAACAACATGAAGGTTGATTTGATGTTATTTAAACCCATCTGCCGCTAGACATGCCCTTAGTCCTTCCGCTGGCTAGTGATTCCCACACCATCTGGTAGAAATCCCATGCACTAAGGGAGTTCAGAAAGCGTGGTGGCTCTCCGTTGCCATCCACACTGGATTTTCTATGAGTGAGCGTGAAAGGGCCTACCAATTTTCTCAGAAAGGTATTTTCACATACCTTCCAGAGTTATTTTAAATGCCACAATATGCATGCGTATAAAGGCTTTACTTCCCATCCAAAGGAATTTGTGCTACGCTTTTTATCAATCAAGAAAAATTCGTTGACCTTGACTGGGTTTGAACCCACGTACATTGGGTCTTGAGGTGAGAACTTTACCCCAGACTACCAAGATCGATACCTGTAAAATAACAATAGTGAAATAGTGAAATGTTATTAATGTTGACCATAAAAAATATTCATTTACTTTCTAACATTTTCTTACAAGCAAAATACTAATATTTTAATAATTGTAATACACTGATAATTGAGAATGTGTACAAGTATCGGTGGACACGTGGACAAAGGCGTAAATTTCATCTTATTAAACAATGATGAAAAATATTGTGTTCGAATCCCTGTTGAGTGCACAGAGCTGTAAAATATTCATTTTTCATCGCCACGTCTTACTAACCGTTTGAGCTACAAGCTAAATTACGGTATTTGGTTAAGAATAAGGAAGGTTTAATTTAGAAGAAATATACCCGAAATTGTGTGGACTGAGATTCGAACCCCGAACTTCCCATCATCACTCTTATTAAATGAGACCACCGAAGTGGGTATTCGTGTTTTCCTAAATGGTTTCCCACCTTCTCCTTCACGCAAACGTGGATACACTTCTTCTAAACTCTACCTCTCTGATTGTTACCCTAGTGCCACGGATTCACGTGACAGCATCTGCTTGGTATACCCAATAGTATGAAAACGTGTGGATATCTTGGATGGGTGGTAGGACATGCGGATAGCCAAAACAGGAAGGGGGATGTGCGGATAGCTTGAACTGGTAGTGAGACATCCGGATAGTTCGGACAGGAAGTGATACATGCGGATAGCTCGGACATGAAACTAGACATGCGGATAGCTTGTACCTATAGTGAAACATGACGATTTCCTGGATAGGAAGGGAGATATTCGTATAGTTTGGACAGGTAGTGAGACATGCGGATAGCCTGGACAGGAAGTGAGACATGCGGATAGCCCGGACAGGAAGTGAGACATCTGGGTAGCCCGGACAGGAAGTGAGACATGCGGATAGCTCGGACAGGAAGTGAGACATCCGGATAGCTTGGACAGGTAGTGAGACATGCGGATATCCTGGACATAAAGTGAGGCATGCGGATAGCTTGGACAGGAAGTGAGACATCCGGATAGCTTGGACAGGTAGTGAGACATGCGGATAGCTTGGACAAGAAGTGAGACATCCGGATAGCCTGGACAAGAAGTGATACATGTGGATAGCCCAACAGGAAGTGAGACATGCGGATAGCCCGGACAGGAAGTGAGAGGTGAGGAGTAAGGGCGAATGTGTGGTGAATTGTTATATAATTTGTTTTTTCGTGTAATTACAGACGATATCCCCGAGGAGTTGAAGACGTCGTGCGAGACGTGTGCCCCGTCTAAGAGGAAGTTCATCAGGAAGACGTCAACCTACCTGATGAAGGAACGCCCAGAGGTCTGGAAGAAGATTGTCGAACGCTACGACGCAACCGGCAAGTACATGGACAACTTCCTCAAGTTCCTCAAGTCTGATGACTAGAAGAACACCTTTATGTATTTAGCGATATTAGAAGTTTGGCAAACGGTCAAAATATTTCCTGCTTTATTCCCCAACAATAATTGTGTTCATAAGATTCAATAAAAGAAAACAATTATTAAAAAAATCTTGTTACATTTATAATTATGTTCTTCAAGAGAACTTTTATTTAAAATTTCCAGAATGAAATAAATTATTACTTTACTCTGTAGCGTTTCTTTTATTTGCACCGTTTCCGACTACCCAGCCTGCTACCCCTATATTTCACACTAATGGGGTAGATATGGGGAAAGAAGAGTTCTAGTGGAAAATGTACCCAATTTTATCTGGAGAGAGATCATTTAGTAAAAACCGACCTTAATACACTTATCCGGGATTTGAATAGCGACCTAAGGGTTCATAATGTATCACAATATCGATAATCTTTAAAAGGTGAATTTTCCAGGATTGTTTATTAAGGTAAGGTGATAGGAAAAATAAAATTTGGCCAAATAAATATAACACTGCTTCAGTAGCTACATTTAATAAATATAATCTAAACAATTTTTTTAAATCTCCATAAAGAACGAATTTGACGAAGACATTTTCTCTTCATTTAAAATGTTTTTGCTCAAATGTAAAGATTCTGCATGAAACTATTCAATATTATTATTATTATTATCACCGCGTCTTACTACCCGTTCAGGTTGTACGCACTTACGCTAACGTGTAATGGTAGGGTGGTTGCGAGATGAAATGGAGGACCTACAGTTTAACGTGGGATCCGAACCACGGTGGAGGCCCGGCATTCCAAACGTTCGCAAGTTGTGATTAATATACGTATTGTCAGAGGTGAAGGAAGGGTTTGGTAATCAGATAAATCTGTGCCGGGACCGAGGATTGAACCCCGGACCCCCAGCAAGGAAGTCCGACACCTTACCCCTAGACAATCAAGTCACCAACTATTCAAGAACTTTTGAGATTGCTATGTGTAAAAAATTAAATTAATGTATCTAGACAATGAAGAAATAATTTATTTATCTCGGTAAAAACCAAAACAATATAAAAACTGCAAGATTACAGATCTTAACCAGCGTTTTCTTCCATTCCACCTCAAAGTAATGTAAAAAGAAATACGGTAACTTTAGAGATCTATCTACTATTTTACAATCTATCTACTTTTATCTTTCATTTCGATGAGCACTCACATAGATGTTAATGTGTTTGTAATTGGTGTGATCCTTGAGATGAACCTTGGAGACTAGCGTTGTTTACAAGTTTGTTATCCTTGACCGGACACTGTATAAATATCCGGATCTTATTTCTAGGTCAATGTTTAAAATAAACACACTTGAGTGATTTTTCAACAGACTCAATGGCACAGACTTCTGATAGAAAAAAATAAATTGGGCATGAATAATGGAGTGCAGCAATGTGACGTGAAAAACCAAACAAATATGTTATATGTGAACATTAATCTGTGTATATTAAAATAAATTGACATTTTAACAGGAAAAAAATATCCACAGGTTGGGCCATATTAAAATTTGCTTACATAATTAAAAATACATTTTCTGAAGGAATGTCTTATTTCTTGGCTCATTTCCTGATATGAAATTTTCTACCACCAGATGTAGCACACAACAACATTATTATTATTATTACTATTAGCACCGCGTCTTACTAACCGTTCGGGTTATACGCACTTATGCTAATGTGTAATGGTAGGGTGATTGTGAGATGAAATTAAGGACCTACAGTTTAACGTGGAATCCGAACCACGGTGGTGGCCTGGCATTCCCTACATTCACAAGATGTCTTGTCCACAACAACATTTATCATATGGAAGTAAAGTTATCTTATTCAGAGAACTATAACTAAACAAAAAATAAACAAAATAAAATCGCACATTCATTCACAAATTTGGAGGGGTGGGGGTGCAAGATGACACAATGCCCCTCCTAGACACTTTGGCACCACCCCCGAATGGCACCACTGTACAAACTCAATATCTGTTAATTACGTAGTGGGTGACCTGGCGGTCTAGGGGTAAGGTGTCAGACTTCTAAGCTGGCGGCCGGGGTTCAATCCTCGGTCCCGGCAAAGATTTTTCTGATTTCCAAACCCTTCCTTCACCTCTGACAAGACATCTTGTGAATGTGGGGAATGCCAGGTCTCCACCGTGGTTCGGATTCCACGTTAAACTGTAGGTCCTTCATTTCATCTCACAATCACCCTACCATTACACATTAGCGTAAGTGCGTATAACCCGAACGGGTAGTA
>CABFVZ010001349.1:145253-188959 GCA_902151445.1 Timema monikensis
CCAACAGCCCATAGGCAATATACCTAATTGTAACCAAAACTTTAAAGCTATTACTTTAAAACTGTTATTGATTCTCAATCTGAAGATGTACAGCATATTGAAGTGAACCAAGACGAAGAAAACGTTGAAGAAGTAGACGATCTATTAATATAAACTAGCTTTATCGCTTTATTTGCAAATAAGTATTTTTACTTTAAGAAGTAAACAGACAATTATAACCCCGAGTAAGCAGATGATAATTTCTGAAGATGTATAACAAATTGAAGTTGTAACGACTCGGGATTCTTTGCGCCAGGCAGTAATAGGCATTGACATAGCACAAAGTGAACCAAGATGAAGAAAACGTTGAAAAGATAGGCGATCATGTTAACATAAATCTGTTTTAAAACTTGATTGCCAAATTAGTTTTCTTTTGATTGAATAAATGCTAATAATTTTGTACGACTATGTTGTTGAACTTAACACTTGTTTTATTTCAAAACTGCCATATTCCAATGTGTGTACCTGCAAAACTGTCCTTTTTCAAAATATGTTTCTTGTTATCCAAACCGTTTTGTCAATATTTGTGAAATTTATCAAATCGACCCAGGTTGATATAATTTCATACCAGGTAAAGTTTCATAAAAATCTAAACATGAATAAACATATCTCAGGTTTTTTGATTTCCTCAAAATTATATGATAATGGGTAAGGGCAGTTTTTCAACCCACCTACTCATATATATACATAATTGCAGTGGAACACTCCAAAACTGTCCTTTTCCTAAATCTATTTCCAGTTCTTATTCAAACCGTATTGTCAATATTGGGGAAATTTACCAAATCTTATCAGGTTGATAAACTTTCATACTAGGTAAAGTTTCCTTAAAAATCTAAACATAAATAAATATATTACAGGTTTTTTTATTTCCTTAACAATATGCTATAATGGACGTCAGTTTTTCAATCCGCTAAGTTTGGGAACCTGTGTTTTAGGGGGATGGTTGAGATAGAGAGAGAATTGTGGGCCGAATCAAAGGCTTGCGAGCTTGAAAATAAACACGTGCATGCACATTCTTGCCCTGTCATGGAAGTTATTAAAACTGGTAGGTAGTGTCGCCAATACCCCAAGAAATAATTATAATAATGTCGCTCAGCCCCCATGGGCCTAATGTGTCAAGATTGTTAGGGTTGTTTAATCTGTTTCATTGAAATAGATTAATACTACCTTCCTCGGTGGCCTGGTTAGTCAACGCTCTAGTTTCATGTTGAGCTAGACTACCGAGGACGGGGAGATAAAGATTTAATCTCACTCGGGTGAACTGGGAGTGGTTTTTCTTAAATGCTTTTCCACTCTCCCTTCCCGCAAATACGGGTCCACTTCCTCTTTATTCAACCTAACAAATTCCTAACCCATTAGTGTAATTAATATTTAAACGTATAACCCAAATGGGTAGTAAGATGCGGTGCTAAGTATTAATTAAGCTACTAGTGTATAATGTGATGTAGAATTTAGAGCTAATTGAAAGAGTTTGGAAAAAATTACTTATGTCAATGTTTCTACTCAGCAGTCCATGTCCTGACTTATCTTTGACACTATAAGTCTATAATAATATTTATGATGACTTGTTGGTAAGTGGAATTATAAGATTGATAATAGGGAAATAAAACTTGGATGTTATATTCAATTAACTTTTAATTCGTAAATTCACTTTAGGTTAAATAGTCAAATCAATTATGTATAATATAAACCTTAGCTGGTATCAAACACCTGAACATCCGGCGCTGTTGTTATCTAACTCAGACTCCCTCCTCTTAACCGAACAGGGACTCAAGCTGTAGGATATTTTCCCCACAAGTTGGTCAAACTTGGTAGCTAAGCATGTAGAGCACATTGTACGTCTGTAATGATCTCCTTGTCCTCTCTTAAAATCCAAAACTCACTTTTGTGTACCAAAAGAAAAAAAAAAGGGGGGGGGGGGGNTGTTTCCCCTAAAATACTATTTTCGACAATGCTTTGTGTTATACTACTTGTCAAAACAATCGATGGTTTAAAAAAAACATGGCCTAGTCTGAATACTAGAATGCTGAGTCTTTATAGGTTTATGTCATACTTGCATTCTCTAGATTGACATTAATCATCAATTATATACGATTTTTAATGGGGTTTTTTCTGAAATTGTTCCAACTCCCCATCCTCCCCTCCCACATGGCTATAAATATATAATATTTAACACCGCGTCTTACTACCCGTTCGGGTTATACGCTTTAAGTACTAATTACGTTAATGGATTTAGGAATTGGAAAGGTTCAATTAGAGGAAGTAAACCCGCATTTGCGTGGAGGGAGAGTGGAAAACCATTTAGGAAAAACCACCCCCAGTTCACCCGACCGAGATTCAAACCTCGATCTCCCAGTCTTCAGCAGTCGAGCTCAACACGACAAGCGCGTTAGCCAACAACGCCACCGAGGCGGGTGCTATACAGAGCATTGGTGGGCAAAACCAACGGTCCTGGGTTCAATTCCTGTGTCCAAGTTGTCAATTTTTTACTTAAATGAAGATCAACAGAAATGAATACTTGATTACTTCACAAAATATGTTCTGTAGGAGGAAATTATTTAAGTTACATTGTATTTTTATGTATATACCTATGTAAAACTAATATAAATGATTAATCACATAATTACAGTTCATGTCAACATAAAAGAAATAATTGTCTATTTGACTATCCGTGCACTCTCAGATACAAATTAACAGCAATAATCGGCAGTTTCTGTAGCATATTTTGTCTCTCAAGTCTGAACAAAATTAATCCAATTGTATTTTGGAGTAGATAGGTTGATAAAATTAAATTACTTATCAACATAGTTTTTATTTTGTTTTATAGTTGTTTTTTATTTATAACAAACTGTCACTCAGATCTTAAAATATTGTATATGTCCTTAAATAGTTAAGATAGATTTGTAGAAAACAAAATACAAATGAAGGTAGAAACTCTTTAACACACATTTGAAAACATTTCACCTGGTTCGGTGGCTGCATAGTCTTAACGAGTCACTCTTGCAATTAGACTGCTGACATCAGAGTGATTACGGTTTGAATCCTAATGGGGTGAACTGAGGGTGTTTTTTTACAAAATGGTTTAACTTTCTCCCTCCATGCAAATGTACACTTCTTCTAAATTCGACCTTCACCATCATTAACTCATTAGCATAATTATATTATATGCGTAGAAGGTGAACACGTTATAAACCGTAGTGTTTTAAAAAAAATGCCGATTTTAATTCAGACTTGTGTTTGTTCCCTACATTATGTGTATCATTTTTTTCCTGTACCTCTTGCTGCCTGAAAACATGACAAAAACAAGTTAACAAACTGTAGGTGATTGCTCGACTTAACACAAAGATGTGGTTGGGGTAAATGTTTGCCGCATACCTCTATTTATGTTTGCAGTCTATCAAAAGTTTTTACTAGAGTTGGGTCGAATCCACTATTTTACGAATCCAATTCGTCTTCAATTTATTTTTGAATCCTAAATCTTGGAAAAAAATTATGAACACAAAAGGAAGTGTAAATTGTTTCAAAGTAAAGCTGAAGCACAAATCATAGTTGTAATTGTGATGTTTGAGAAGTCCGACATAATAGAAGATTTACATAAAAAATTATTTCTCAAACCTGAATCTTTAACTTTCTAGATATACAATAAAAGAGATATTTTGTTTGCCCTAAAAAACGAAAATAACACTTTTTATGTAAATTTATTAGAGACTCATTTTGTACTTTGTGTGATTTTTTATACACAAGATTATATTATTCCTTTTTAACAAATTGCTTAAAAATGTATAAAAACAACTGTATTTAAGATTTTTGTGATTTTTACAATCTTTCTAATACCATAGTATACCTTCGTCTCCATCATTCTTTTTAGTATTTTCCATCCTCATGACATGCCCATACCATTCAGCCTTACTGCCTCTTACTATAATTCATTCATGACCTTAGTTAACTTGGATGACAGCTCAAAAAGTTGATAGAAATAGTCCCTAATATATCCCTACGCCAACAGCTGACATCTGTCACTTTGTATAACTGTATTGAAAACATATGGTAATGAATGAATGTGATAGTTAACTACAGTCATTTAGACCGATATTATTTGAATATTTATTTGAGGTCAGACAAAAAGCATATTTATCGTTTTATTCCACTTAAAAAAATTATTATTCACAGCACTTTCACAAAAGGTTTAAAGAATTTAGCTTTAAAATGGCGACCAACGAATTTAAACCATGTGATTGAATGTGATGTAAACAAGTTCTCTACAATTATACACCCACGCAGTGGATACAAATATTTTATTCAGATAAATATTTCTAAATAACGATAAAATAATCATAAAATAATTTATTATATATATAAAAAATTACAATTATTTTCTCTTTTCCAAGTGAATACGATGCCTGTATTAAAAGATACTAATATATGCACTATATTACACATAGTCAATAACGTTCCAAAACGAAGAATAAGTACTTTTATTATGTTTAAAATATTGTTTAGAGTTGGATAAAAATCAATTAAAGTAATGAAATAGTGTGAGAAAACTTAAGTTTACAGTATTTTTAATGTAAAATATAACAGTGAACTTTTTACCAGTGTTATAAACCCAGAACCTACACATGTGATTTTTGAACTGTCATCCAGGTAAACATGTATCATGAACTGACTAGTTCATGTACAGACGCTTTCCCGCTTAACTTCATTCCTTATTTGGTTTCTCTCAGTTTATTATCACAGCTAAACTTACTTAAAGGGTTAACATGTATCAAGGCTTAGACTTCTATTAAAAGCTTTAACTCTAGCTTCCTTAGAGATGAAGATATAAAATAATGAACACTTGAAGTTTGTTTACATATTTTATTTCTTACATTTTTGCTATAAAAAAAAGTTTAAGAATACATGCTAAATAAATAAAGTGTTTTTTAAGGTTTTGTCCCAGAACTAGTACTAGCAAGAAACTGACTTTAAAATCAATTTCAAATGATTAAATTTTAATCAATCTAGTGGCATTTAAATAATAAATCACTAACCTTTAATCAATGGATAACAATGGTGTAGCCCAATGGCAAAAAAAATATAGCCTTAAATCAATTAATTTGAGCACCAATTACTGCTAATTGTTATTTATGATAGTGTCACATAGAATATAGACTATACCTCAATTAAGTGCTATTTTGACCATAAAATCTAGATTGATTAAAAAAGTAGATAGCAAACTATTTAGTTTTTTGCAGAAATTGTTGTATTCATGCTTGTTAAAATAATTAATGGCAAGAGGAAATAAGAATTATGGTGGCCACCTCGATCAGCGAGAAAGTATAATTTGCTGTTAAGCCACAAAGCTTAATACAGCCACCCTTAGTCAATAAGAAGNTGAAAGTTATTTATCTCAAGAAAAAAGGAAAGCTCGCTGCTAGTTCTCAAAAATATTAAAATGTTCTGTTGAGTCTATAAAATAAATTAATGTATTTGTTAGAAGGTTAAATGTGGATCCCGTTTCCATCAAGACTAATCTCATAGCACGGCAAATATGCGTAAAGATTCAATGAGACAATTGCACATTTTCACACACTTTTTTTCTTTTTTATCAATAAAACTCAAGTAATGTCAAGGAAAAAGAAACCTGTTGGAATTTCTATACTTTTTTTGGTGTGAATTAGGGGTGTGAGAAATCTAATTTGTATTTCGAAGCAAACTTGAATCGAATATATGAATTATTCTCGAAGCCAAATCGAACATTTTTTATTAGTTGTTTTACGTTTGAAAAAAATATATTGTGGTTATTTAAATTACTATATGCACTAAAATTACTTGGAAAATGTTTTATTGCACAATTGTTTGTAATATTTTGTTTCAGTCTGATAAATCAAGCTACTATCCACAACAAGATTGCAGTGGTATTTGTAGTTTCAAACAATTCTGATATCCTTTTTAAACACAATCGTTGGATCCTATTTTTGAAATATTTCAAGTTTTTTAAAATTATTTATCTGTAATCCCTAATTTGTGGGCTAAAGACAAGCTAAAAAACTGAATAAAATCCAACAAACCATTTCATCTTAGAGTGGACAGAATGTAAAATACACTTTTTTGGGTCTGGAATCACATAAAACATAGATTCAGCATAAACTCGAAGCCGAAAATAATCATAATTATTTTATCATAAGGGTGAGCCCGCAAGTGAGCTATACTGACCAAGTGGCCGCTTCTAGCAATGACAAAAAAATGCCAACATTTACAGAGAGAGTGTGTCATGTGGTCAGTACAACAAACCCTCTGGCCGTTAATCTCAGTTTTATAGACCGGAGCTGCTACTTTTGTAATAAATTACATTATTTTTTTTAGATTTAGAACATTCTTGGTATTCATAGTGAATCAGATAAAAGTAAAAGAAAAATGTCCATAGTAAATTGATCAAATGATAAACAATTTCTTCTGAAATGTGTGTCAAATTTTTACTAAATACGTGTGACACTTTCAACTGAACATTTGGTAACATAAAACATTTTGGTAATTGAAAAAGGTTTACAATAAACAGGATATATTTTTTTAGCTTACAAATATGTATATATATTTTTGAATAATAAAATGTGAATGCAATATTATCAAAATAGTAATAATAATAATACTGATGCTTTCTTAATGCAAATGTAGATACAATCATTTGAATGTAAACTATAATTTATCAATTACGTACATGTTTAGCTACATAGAAATTGTTAATATTTCAATAAGCCTGGGCATATAAATTTTTTTATTATCAAATTTAAAATTTGATTGACTCAAATTTATTCACAATCAAATATCAAGATTAAAAAAAAATCAAAACAAACATGAAACTGATAAGTTAAATTAATTTAAATATATATTTTAAATAGTAAAGATATTCCCAGGCATATTAATTAATTTATAGTTGCCATTATAAAAAAGAAAATATGTTAATTCATTTCTCATAGATACAAAATTATATTCTAGGGGTATGCAAAGTCTACTTTTTCAAATTGAATCAAATTTAAATTATCTTTCATGTACAAAATATTTTAAGCCAAATATATTAAAAACATTTCTGCCCAAGATGATTAATAAAGTTACTATCATAACTTGCAATTCGATTTTTACATAATTATATTTCCTATGTGAAAATTAACTGTAATGGATGTATATTGAAGACTTGAACAATCGTTTCTGGATAAATACTTTAGTTTCTAACGTATATGGGGGAATCCAACTAAACTATGGAAATAAAACCTGCTTCAATTGTTCATCGATATATTGTTATCTAGTGGTAAGAACTTTAGTCTTGAAGAAAGTTAATGTAGGAATGATCGTTTATAAGAAAGAAAAGACAAATCTTTACTTGCAGACAGTTGTGCCACTCATTCTATAGAGACAGAGACAGAGACATTCTCTTGATAAGAGTGTGATCAAGCATTTCAAGCATGTGTACAGGAAGCCTCTAAAGGGCTGTATATCTGACGGGTTTGTGGAAAGGGGTTCATGTATGCTCACGACATAGCCGTAAGAGAACAAGCAAACATGGTTAGTAACAAACATTTACTAATCAATTTAAAATACAAAAGTGCTACTAAACAAATGAAAATTAATTACTTTCATAAAAAGTAGTAGTACAATATGAATTTCTCAGTGAAAACAAATATTATTTGTGTATATCTGTTTATTTAGTAAATAAATATAAACAAATCTGATAGTTTTTATTAATTATACATAGGCTCTCGAATCTATCAAAGCCATCTTTTTCTTTAAGATCTCAACAAAATAGATTACTCGAGGTTTCACTGTGTTACAAATGCAGAGAATAACAAAAATGTGTATTTTAGTTGTCAATATTTATTAACAAAGCTTCATTTAAAAGATAAGTTGAGTTTTTTTTTTTTTCAAGTGAGCAGAAGGTTGCATACCCCCATTAAATTCTGATATACTAGGACATTGTTGTTGAGGTTTTTAGCTTCCCACAGTTCTAGACAAAATAAATATATTAAGTTAACATACTAATACAATACGTTTTATTTACATTAGATTATTAAGGTTTTGTTTTTTTTCCAATCAAATGAATACATTTGGAAGAATCGTTTCAGTTCGTTTTCTATGTACATAGCTATTTATAGTGGAAAGACTCCAAGCCAAACTAAAAATAATTGCCATTACAAAGGGCTAAATGCACAATCTTAATAAAAAGATGGGCATAAGCACCAATATACAAGCAGCACCATAACTAGACCCGAGGTTAGCACATATGACCGGCATCGGTGAATCATTTTATAAAGTCTCTCTCCAGGGCAATATACTGATGTGATTTCTTAAAATTTCCTCCCCCTGTTCCATTCTTTTGGTATTTATAGTTTCAGTCTTCATTTTATTATTAATAATGCAGCACCTTTTAAATCCTTTATAGTAGGGGTATGCCAAGTCCAATATTTCAATTCAAAGCAAACTAGAATCGAATATATGAAATGTTCTCTGAAGTCGAATCACGAAAATTTTTTGTAGTTGATTTAAGGTTGAAACTATACTATATTGGGTTTAATTATATAGCTTTAAAAAAAATTATATCAGGGTTTTACTCTACAAGTGTTTATAACATTCCATTCTAATCTAATAAATATAGTTTTTAACATATTATGTAAGTGAATTATTTTATATTTTTGTCAGGTGAATATTAATTTTTAATGTACACAATAGATCAAAATGACAAAAATTGAACATAGATATTTTAACTTTAATATTCTGATTTGAGAAGCTATGAACCACTCAAGTAAATAATAGCAAAATTTAAGTGTAAACAAAACTTTATAGTAAATGCACACGTAAGAGAGAGAAAAAGAGCCACCATATGAATCAAACTACCAATTGATATTCCGAATGAAACTATATATTCACACGTCTAAATACCCACAGTATATTCCTTTACATAGCACCTTTTAAATGTCGCAATTTTTTACTTTTAAAAATAAACTTAAGAGACATGTTTTATTGATCATAATTTTTTAGCACCTATCAAATTATTTAATAGGGATTAAAAAAAGAGCAGCTTTTTTAAATTATTGAAATAAAAGAGTGAGGCATGCATATTTTGTAAGTTAGCACCCATCTAGTTACAGCACTGTGTACAAGTAAAATATAAACAGTAAATTATTCTCCATCATCAACATGACAGACAAAAATTCACTCGCACACAAAAAAATAAATTGGCATGACAGTCCAAGTATTTGCCAACTGAAGACAGTAGTGCCTGGATTAGTCTACAATTACTCTTGAAATGTGATAACTTTATTCGTATGGATTGGTGTAATGTACTAAATAGAGTTGGGTCGAATTCAATATTTTAAGAATCTTAATCTCATATTTACTTACAAATCCCAAATCTCAAATTCAAATCCAAATCTTGGAAAAAAAAAATCATGAATTTAAGAGGAGATATAAATATAATGGAATAATATAAAATATAAAGTGACAAAATATTAACATTGTTTCTTATAATTCATTCATTACATTACATTTATACATTCAGTTAAGTGTTATATTACTGGTCTGGGGTCTGGCTGGTAAGTCCATCTTATAATTATTGTGATAGGTTCTAAACCACCTATAAGCAATTTTAAAGTTCTAAAACTAATTTCACTTAGGGAATTAATTTTTTTTTCAAGGATTTGAATCTTAAATATGAAATTTTCTCCAATCCTTGAATCTCAAATATCCTTAAGGTTTCTATGGTCCCATCCCTAGTACAAAACGTCTTTTCTACGGCATGAAACTCAAAAGTGTCTTGTGAATTAATGTATTCAACAATGACTTAAATCAATACAACACATCAGTATTTCCCCTTAATTAATATATTCTAAAATGTTGTATAAAAAAAGGGTTTGTTGCTATAAAAAAGTGGATATTAATAATGTGTTTTATCATATAGTTTTAAGTATACCATACAAACATTTTGAACTGTCATTTAAATAAACATTAATACCACAGAGTACAACAAGCCAAACATAATATATTTATAAAAAGAATATAGGCTAAGATATCACTAGGTATTTAAAGTTCACCACTTAAACTATTTTGTTATGAATTGCCAACTCCAAAATGCAGACCCATTGTTTTCGTCAAAGGTGTAATTTTCTCCTTAGCAATTACTCCATAAATACAGCCTGTAAATTACAGTAATACATCTCTAAATTCTTGTTAAAAAATAATAATTAAAACACCCCAGGGAGTCTCAAAGTAGCCTATTATTGCACTCTTGTTTACATAGGCACCTAAAAAAATAACGCTATATTTGCACTCAAGTTTACTAACTCTATCCACTATCCTCCTAAATATTTACAGATGTGCCTTGAAGTTACCCCCGTTTTGTGATGTGTTTTTGACTGGACATGTAGTTCTTTAGAAAGTTTCTTGTCATTTTATTTTTCTAACCTACTATTTTATCGAACCCATCCTNCTTGTAGGAAACGAACTAACATAAGTTTGCAAACATCTAAATTGAAGCCTTCACGCTCCTAAGATTTTCAATTTAAAACTAAATCCAAATATTTTTTCTTATTAACTTTAATCAAATCCAAATAGAACATTAGGTATATTATATTTTTGAATTGAATCTAATAAAAACCTGAGGTCATTAAGTAATGTTAAATAATGAATATATTTTAATTATCACAAAGTTTGCAGGTTATATGGCCAAAACAAGTAATGTATCCAAGCTAGCTTCTTGGGGAAGTTAAATTATTCTTAAGTATGACTTTTAGATACAATTTCTGAATTGAATACAGCCGAATCTAGGATATATTTGGATTTGCAGTTTTGAACCCTTATACTTATCTTTCAAATATCTATATTAGAGGTTCCGAAACCAAGGCGAACTACGCCAAGATTCAGTTTAAAATTCCAAATTTTGAAGCTTCACATAACTTAATTTGCGATAAAATAATACAAATTAATATGTATTAAATCACATTGCTGTAAAGTAGAGCCTGGGACTACTATAATTAAAGTGGATACCCGAGTCATTTATATATAAACTCTTTCAGTCTGGAATTTTTTTTAAACTTTATGGAAAAGTTGGAATAAAACTTTTTTAAGTGGTGTGCATGGGTTTGTTTTTTTTCTTTTTAAAATAAGTCAAAAGTAAACTGAATGAGAGTATCATTGAAGATAACCATCGTAACATATTTTCTCACATTTGTCTCTTTTAAAGGAATTCGGACAATCCCAAAATAAACTATATCGACATCTTTGTACAGAGTTAGACCTGTTCAAAGTAATCCACCCTTGCGCCCAAATAGAAGTGAACTGATGGTGCCCAGCGTGGAGAGCTCCTCTGGTTTACTTCTTTTAGCCGGCACGGTCCCTAGCACCAGTCCCAGGTCAGGCCTCACCATTCCGACCGCCCCCTTCTTTTTCCTTCCCAGGTGACCCAGCCCAGTCTCTAGGGCCATACCGCCTGGATGTCCCGGGACACCTAGTTCCCCGTGCACAGGGCTGGGGGGCGGGGTCGCCGCCGGCACAAGTTGGGTTCTCTCCTGCCTGGGTGTGGAGATAGTACTCTTGAGGCTGGTGAGCTGCGTCATGGGGCTCTTGTTGGTGCGACGTGTGTAGAGGGCCCCTTGAAGTGTCAGGGTGGACATGGCCGAGGCGGTGGTTGACATTATCGTTTCCAGACCGATACGCTCCAGCTTCTCCACCAGGCGAATACCAGTCAGAGCCTGAAACATAGCAGGGCCGCCAACTCGTCAATTCTTTGTAATGTTCTATCACAAGTTAGGTAAACAATTACATATTTAAAAAAAAAGTGAAAAAACTGATAGCTGGGCTGATTCACCTCTACCCCCTAATCGAAGTCTTTATTTTGCTCTAAAACCTTTGAAAACGACTTATTTAAGTGTGCTATGCAAAAGTTTTTCTTAGACTTATGTTAATGATTAATTACAAATAAGCAGTATTAGAGCTCAAAAACAAGTTCCAACTCAAAATTGTATTCATATTCTTTGAATTTCAACTTGGACCAACTTAAGAGAGAATTGGAAAGTGGAAGCCATGGGATTGAAGTTTGTGAGGAGCGTGTTAGCTGTCACGAAAAGAAACAGGGTTAGGAATGAAGTTATCCGGGAAAGATTTAGGGTACAAGGAGTACATGAGATAGTAGAGGAAGCAAGAGTGAGATGGTATGAGCATGTAATGAGGATGGAAAAAGAGAGGATGCCAAAGAGAATGTTGGGAATGAAGTATGTAGGAAAAGGGCAAGATGGGAGGAGGAGATAACAGAAAGTGTTCAAGTGAGAGGAGAAGAATGAAAGATATTAAAGGAGGAAGAGTGATGGAAGGATATAGGAAGATGGGAGGTATTTCACTAAATTGACCCTGCCATAGGCTGGAAAACAGTTGATGATGAATTTCAAATTGTATAATTTCTGAAGCCTTGAATCTCAAATTTATTTAAGAAGTTGAGGATCACATCCATTAGTTTTAATCTGAAATAAAGTATTGTAATGAGCATCTTAATATAACTTGAGACACTAAATGATTAATTTACTGTTACTGTCCATTACTGTTCCCAGCCTGTGGTCAGTTTTTTATCCAAGCCATATATTTTCCACTACCGACTAGATAGGCCTGTTGTAGCTTCATATGACTTATAATCTAGCTTAGGACAGGCACAACATCCAGTCCCCGGCCGTTAATACATCACTGTGAAAGGATAAACCCACATTTCACCAGTGATAAATTTTATGTACATTACGGGAATCGAACCTGGGACCCTAAACTCAGTAAACACACTTCCTACTGGGCTAAGGTGTCGGATACCCTAATTATTTAATACAGTTTACAAAATATTTAAATATTTAATATTATTATCTGCCTGAGCTGATGAATCTAGTAAATATCACAACATTCTATTCTAATACTGCTGATTTTTTTTATATGTACACTTGGTTTATCCAGAAGGGTTGCAGGCTTACTTTGAGGGGTTAAACTATGGTGCAGTCAATTAAGCGTGCATAACACCAAATTAAACACAATTGTGTATTTTAGATGTTAATTTGTTTTCTTTGCGATGCTTTGTAGTTGTCAAATCCAGAATTTTTTTTTTTTTTTTACCTAAGACAAACAATATGGATTTGTTAAAAGTTTACCAGACCATTAGTAATATATATTACTAACCTTCCTATCTGAGCGTGAGAGAGCCATTTTGTTTCTCTTTATTTTGCGCGCTTTCACTCTATCTCCTTCACCGATGAGTGTGCGGCGTAACAGGTCGGCTCCACTATTGAGGAAACCTGCACATCAAACAAACACATATTAGCAGGTGATAAAGAAAAGATTTAATTAATATTTATAAATATTTTATAGTCTTATATGAAAGGTACATGAACGATGGATAGAAACAAATAAGAGGGAACAAATTAATATAAATGGCTTTTAAAATAGGAAAAATTATTATTATTTAGCACCGCGTCTTACTACCCGTTCGGGTTATACGCTTTAAGTACTAATTACACTAATGGATTAGGAATTGGGAAGGTTGAATTAAGGGAAGTGAACCCGCATTTGCGTGGAGGGAGAGTGGAAAACCATTTAAGAACCCCCCCCNTGGTTACCCTTTGAATAAAATGCGAGTCGTGTGACCAATGGTTTTTACACACCTTGACACCCTTAATGAAATATGTGAAGTCAAACTGCAGGTACATAAAAGTGCACACGAAACCAGAACTAGATCCTAGACTAAATCTTAATCTGACAATATTCAGGGTCGTCGGAAGAGCTGGGCAGTTACTGAAAGTACTAACAACTCACCCCCTTCCCTTGTACCCTCCCTCAAGGCTATTGACCACCCTTTTCCATAATGTACCACGTGGATTTAATACTTGGTCTTCAATAAATTTGGTCAAGTTGAAAAGTCGTTTTTAAAGTGAATAAGGTACATTTTGACTATGTAGGTTTCAGTGGTGCTACCTTTTCTCCCTGCAATTATTTTTAAACCTTTGGTTTCCCTATAAAGATAATAAACAAGCTTTAAAATCACCCACATTAAGATTACCTTTACTTAAGAAAGGCTTAGTGCAAATTTTCGTGCTTTGCTATGCAAATTTCTAAATTATAGAAAAATATATAGTGTTTACACTATACAGTGTTTTAAATCTATGCCCTAAGTTACCATAAGAAAAAACCAACAAAAAAATCCATAAGTGTCTATTGTTTATTATTTCAAGTATAATCCATGTTAATCTTATAGTTATCTTAAATTATTAATTTTCAGCAAGCTATTTATCTTTTCAAACCCCATTAGTTACATCGATTTGGCAACAAGGCAAGTTTTCAGTTAAATATTTCAAATCGTTCTAGAAACATGTAGGTCAATAGCCTATCTTTCTTTGTGTGTTTTCATTGTGTCTCTTCAAATGATAAAAGAATATCTCAAAAATTTAAAACAATGTACGAAGTGTAATATTTGTTTACAAATGAGGTGGCCCAATGGCTAGATAATTTTATAATAATGGAAATTGATAAAGCTAAAGAAAAAGGAGAGATAAACTACTAAGAATAAATTTGATGAAGAAAGCCCACAAAGGGAAAGAGGAAAAATGTGGGAAGAATCCAATGCACAAAGGTTACATCTTCTTCCTTTCTTCTGTCTTCTATAGTAGAAGTAGTCACACACACATTTTAAACACAAATATAATAATATTTCGACATTGTTGCCTTTATCAAACACAAAGAAGAAGAGAGTACAAATAACACAAACACTGGATTATTCCATTTTGAATTTAAAGAAAAAACTGCTAGAAACACATTATGTTCACTGTTTTTGGAGTAAAGATTAATTCCTTGGCTATGGTTAATATTTATAGAAGACTGATGATGATGAGGAGGAGGATGCTGATGATAATAGACAAGAAAATGATAATAAAAATGATATTTTTAAAAATAGTAATAATAATAATAATAATGTTAATTTGAAAAATAATAATATTATAGAAATAAACTATCTTCTGTTGAGGCCTGGTGGTAATCTTGATTTGGTAATCCATTGGTGGGCCAGTTCCCACCGTCTAAGTTGAGAACTGTTGCACTGTTTGGGAAATGCTCTTAATATTTTGGTGGTGTAGCAGGTTTGAAAGTGTAATATTGCAATAGTTTAAGAATAAATTAATAGATAAGTGTGTTTGTTCCTATCTAGGCCTAACCTAACTATCCTTTCAGGTTGGCTTCCTTCACCATTTATCACTTACTTTACATTAGTGTACAGTGTTTCTACACGGTCTTGTTATACATTTCCAAGCCACTAAGCACCAATTCATTTTATTATAAAATAACAACACTAATAATAATGTTATCAAGTTTGACCACGAGAGAGATTTATTTAGTTTTTATTTTCTAAAGGGCCCTCCCAATGAAATTGGACTATGCCAGTACTGGTTGTAAACATATCACAATTAGTGCATATTTTCTTTCATGAGCTAGAGATGAGGAAAGAAGCATTTTGAGGAAGTGATCCACAAATGTGTGAAGGAGAGAGTGGAAAAACATTTTTTTTAAACTACCCTAGATAAAGCTGACTGGGATTCAAACCCCAACTTCCCAAACACATATATTGCCAACTTACTGGGAAACTTGAGAGAGCTGTAAGGTGGGGGTGACGGGGGCGGAGAAGGGGGCGGCGTGCCATCTGGACTGTTGCAAGGGGTGGCCGTGGGGGTAAAGCTGCGGTCCCCGCAAGGGGTGGAGACAGCCGAGGGGGTAACCGCCTTGATACCCCGCTCGTTGAGAAGTTTGGCAAGCCCCAGGGTCGTGGAGAAGGTGATAGTGGACCCCCGGCGACTCAGACACACCGGGGTGGGAGGGGCGGGCGTGTTCTGGTGCGAGTTGGACACTGTACACATCTGGCTGCCACGCAAGCTGGAAACATAACATACACACCCATAATTAAATCAATGTACAGGTTATGTGGTCCTTAACCCACCTGTGACCAGAATTGAAACGTCACATCCAAAACTCGTTAGGATTTGTATCAATTTGAAATCCAAATACATCCCAAATTCTGATTTAATACATTTTAATTCAAAATTGGAATCTATGTCTAACATTTGAAAATTTAACTTTTTGAAGAAATTAATTCAGATCTATAATTTGACTAGTCCACATGAGCTTGAGAATTTCATAATATTTAAAACATTGTCATTACTTGGACACAGTTATTTTGTTATTGAATTAATTTAAAAACCTTGATTAACTAAGTATAAAGGTGAGTACATACTAGAGGCAAATTGGAAGAAAGACTAGACTGTCTCGGCTGTATTATTGAACAGAGTGAGGCCGCACACATGATTGGCCTCGGCTTGCCTCGCTTCAGATATGCCTCTAGTGTGTATGCACCTTTATATTAGAGATGAATTTCACTATAAATTATATGATTCTAAACATTTTAATTATAAAATATTTGACTCAGATTCAAATCAAACCATTTTCAATGTGAAATATTTTATTTGCATCATATTAATATTTAAAGATTTGATCTGGATTAGTAAGCAATTAATAGTATTCGATTTGTAATTGAAAATCTCAGTATTCACAAAGGCTTCTTAAGGTTAAACAAATGAGTGATAAGTCGTTTTTAAATTTCCATAGATTTTTTATTTTTTGGGGGGGATCTATTTGTACTCTTTTGACTAACAAAATTGTATTATAAAATATGATAAAATGCTGAGATGGCATGGTCATATAATGAAGATGGAAAAGGAGAGGATACCAAAAAGAATGATGAAATGAAGAATACAGAAAAAAAACATAGGAAACCAAGAAAGAGTTAGAACATTATTATTATTATTATTATTATTATTATTATTATTATTATTATTATTATTATTATTAGCGCCGCGTCTTACTACCCGTTCGGGTTATACGCACTTACGCTAATGTGTAATGGTAGGGTGATTGTGAGATGAAATGGAGGACCTACAGTTTAACGTGGAATCCGAACCACGGTGGAGACCTGGCATTCCTCACATTCACAAGATGTCTTGTCAGAGGTGAAGGAAGGGTTTGGTAATCAGATAAATGAGTTAGAACAAATAGCAAAAAAGTGTACAAGAAAAAAAAGAAGAATGGAGGTAGTTTACTAAGGTACTGTACCCAGTCACCTTCAATCATCTTCTTCTTACGGAGTCGTCCACGGCAGTCAGTTGTTTAGGTAGAGCATCTCGGGGTTATTAATATAATGGTGGGGGTAGAGGTACACAGCCGATTAAAAACATATGAGGTAGTGTAGTATTTGAAGTTTTAATTTAACAAAGAATTTACATACTGGTAATACGGCTAATTAATTTAGATGAACGAATTAGTTACATTGATAAAGACAACTTTTTAGCCACCTGGGCTAAAATCTCCTCTCCCACATCTCTACAGGTTGAAATGGTAGGTAGTTATTACAGGTCTACTCTATAGTGTTAACAGGCTGTCTTCCGATTGCTTCTGTGTCGCGTCTCACGCTTCTCTTCCATATAAGGTAAAACAGAGACGCTCAAGCGAATGCAATGATTGACCAGGAGTCCGCGCCAAAACCTCCCCCTCCCCCGAAAGACCACACGTGTAAGCAGGTGCGTTTCCCAGCTTCCGGGTTCAGTTATCAATACATTGCACGATGCTTAAAATGAAAAGTAAAAGTAATAAATTTGGATGACTCTAATATTCCAACAAAGACTTTGAACAAAGAAAAACTATAAGATTAAATGTTTAAAGGCCTAAAAATGAAGTTAAAGAATTGAAATTTAAAACATGCATTGCATACAACTTTGGTTATGATTTACATGACTTATAATTACCATAAAACCCCACACTTTCTTATAATTAACCATTTAATAGTAATAAAGATAATTAAATTAGGCCTAGACGAATGGGAAGTGAAAAATGTATGTATCAGTTTAGTACTTTGAGTAGCTTGAGTATATTAATATATAAACATAGGCAAACTAATGTAAATTTAAACAAGAAATGGTTGAGAACTAAGGGCCTAAAACCCTGACCACTTTACAGTACCTGGCCACAGGCTGGAAAAAGAATTTTAGTAAATTACTGAGTCAAAGTCTTTAGGGGGTTCCTAAGTTTATTTTGCTTTCTTTGCGCTTCATATGTCTACCTGCCAGAGTAACTGAACTGTATCCATTTTGAATTGTATCTATTTAAAACACTTTTCAAATAAACAACTTTAACAAAAATCCTGGTTTGTATCAACTATAATTATTGGCATTATATCCACCAAATCCTGAATTGTATCCATTCTGAATGGTCTGCATTAAGACATTTTCTTAAACAAGTGCCACAAATAAACAATCTGATTTGTATCTATTTAATTGCGGTGCCACATGACTGGTAGATAAAGTCTGTTCACGATAGGTTTTTACCTGGATGACAATTCGAAAAGCATATGTTTAGGTTTTGGGTTGCCAACACTTGTAAAAGATCACAGTTTTGTTATAAATCTAAAGATTTTTAAATACCTATTATATATTACATTTAAAATAACGTAAACTTAAGTTTTCTCATACTATTTCCATTTTTTTAAATAATTTCTTTCTATCCAACTCGAAACAATATTTTAAACATAATTGAAAGTACTTATTCTTCATTTTGGAACATTATTGATGTTTTGTAATATAGTATACACATCAATGAATACCTTTTAATAAAGGCATAGTATTTACTTGGAAAAGAGAAAATTGTTGTCTTTTTTTTTTACATACAATAAATGATTTTATGATTATTTTATCGTATTTTGAAATATTTAACTGAATAAAATATTTTCATCAGCTGCGTGTCTGCATCATTGTAAAAAACTTGTTTACCGTTATGTTCAATCATATGGTTTAAATTCGTCAGTCGCCATTTTGAAGCTATGTTCGTTAGAAGTTTTTGTGAAAGTGGTGTGGAATATATTGTTTAAGTGGAGCAAAATGATATAAATAAACTGTGTGTCCATTCTCAAATAAATATATAAATAATATCGGCCTAAATTACTGTGGTTAACTATCACATTAATATATTACCATCTGTTTTCATTACAGTCATCCAAAGTGATAGGTGTCAGCTGTTGAGCTGTTGGCGTAGTGATATATTAGGGATTACTTCTAGTAACATTTCGAGCTGTCATCCAGGTAAACTTAGGTCGTGAATGAATTATAGCAGCAGCAAAGCGTCTACTTAACTCACTACATATTTATTAGAGAGCAGCATTATCACTATGTTGATATAAAAAAAATTGCTTATCAGTGTTTCTTTTAAAATAAACATAAAAGGGTACTTTACAAATGAGTGATTTTTAAATATTATTATGATTTAGTTTAAAATTGGTAAATGGGGAAGTATTTCCTAAAACCAAAACTTTAAAGGTAATTTACAGATGTCGGTCGCAGGACTGGGTACTAATACGACTCTTGTCACGTGTGTTTAGTGCGTTCCCTCAATGATTATATTTAAGAGACTGAGAATATCCCCATTATTAGAAAATGGAGCTACAGCAAGCAGCTTTGTGATTACATCTGAAACAGGCTGTATTAACAGCGACTGTAAAGTGGCTAAAACATTTTATTGCTAAAGTTAAACCAATCAAAGATTTGTAAAAAAAAAAATGTTTCTGGTATTGGATGGCCATACCACACAGTCTAAAAATCTGGAGGCCCTAGAAACAACCACAAAAAAAAAAAAAAATGGTGTTGTTATGCTGCAGCTTCCAGGTCATACTACACATCAATTACGGCCCCTTGATGTTGCTATTTTCGTACCAATGGGTAAATATTTTATCAAGCTGTGAGGTCATGGCATGTTTCCCACAAAGAAAATATAGCGTATTTATTAAACTAAGCGTATGGGAAAGAAGCAATGATCGCAAATGCAGTGAGCGGCTTTAGGACTACAGGAATATGGCCAATAACCTAATGCAAATAACTACAGTGGATACAAATCAGGATTTTTGTTAAAGTCGTTTATTTGAAAACTGTCTGAATGGATACAATTCAGTCTTCTCTACCTGCCATGTCAAAATGCCTCTGATTTGTGAAGAGAACTTGCCCTGTCGTGATACAACACAGTTTAAAAAAATAAAGCTTCTTTATCAAGATAGCTATTATTGATTCATCCTAACCTCAGACCTGAAATAAACAAACATTCCCATAATAATTACGTGAAGGACCTCTATGATTGGTGAAACACTAGAGCAATATTTTTAACAGGCTGGACCATGTATAGTCAGTTCCATCTAAGTAGGTCACCACAAAACACTCTTTAACAAAACTTGGGCCAAACTCAGCAAACGCCATAAATAGACAGGAAGTATTCGTCACTCACAACAACCGTCATTTCATTTAATTTTATTTAATTTAATTTAATTTCATTTAATTTCATTTTATTTCATTTCATTTAACACTGCTGAGATGAACTGCCGACTGACCGTTGCTGTTAACATGGATAAGGACTGTACTATGAGGTCCCTAAATGTTGAGTCAGGAGTTTTTTGGTATTCAAATAGTGCTTGCAAAGCTTAAAGTTATTATTTCTAAATCAAATGAAGGGGTAATTTTAATTATAATAATTTTCGAATGTTATTTTAAAACAAGTTTAAAATAAAACACAGGAGAGATTAATTAGAGCAAGGATACCATTGATGTAAAATGGCAACCAATTTCCAGCTAGACTCAAACCCACCGAAATGAACATGATGTATTAACAGACGCAGGTTTGTTGCAATGAATGCAGTTTTGAATTAAAAGACTGACCTGGGGGTGACGCTGGTGGTGTCGTCAGGGTGGAGGATGGTGCTCGTGGTAAAGGTATAGACAGAGCCGGTCCCTTGGAAACTCTTGCCAGGGTTGGCGTATTCCTCATCCTCTTCAAGGTCAGACAAACTGTACAGCTCGAGTCCAAGCTCTTCCAAGGGGCGCCCACCGCGAGTTTTTACTCCTGGGCGTTCGTCTAGAAGACCCCCGAGCGTCGGGGTGGCCAGCTGTGCCCATGTCGCTAGTGTGAGGGACCCTTCCAGAGGCTTCACAATCTGAAACACGGCACCCAAACATGGTTGAAAAGGCGTGTTTTCGCGGTTAACCTGGTATCGATGTTAACAAAATTTTTATGATCAAGACAATACTAGAACTCGGGTTGGTAACGCTTTTCTTGACTAGACTAAACAGTATGGTTACTACCAACGAGCTGAGAATTTGTGCGCCAATTTCAAAACAGCCTCACTCCTTATGTTATATTTAAGCAAGTATAACTTCTTGGTCAATGGTCAATGGTCAATGGTCAGTGGTCATATGTGAATTAAAATTGAGAGTAATCTAGAAATACATGAAACTATTAAGGTAACTAGAAACTGTTTAATTATGGATAAAAGAAATAGCGTATTAGTATATGATTTATTATTTAGGCATATTTACTATTACATACGTGCATAATGATTTCTTAAGGTTATTTTTGGGAAGATGTGTTTAGCTTTATATGTTGTGTAAATATTAGGACTAATCAAAATAAGCACCAATCTAACTAATAATAATAATGTTGTAAGTCGTTTTAGCGCTCCACCTTGGTCAGAACCGCTTGATCGAAAACACTCGATACCAAGATAAAACCAAGTCAATTGTGAACACTCGCCTAATGCTAGGAGCGTTTTTCACCTAAGTGAAAAATGACAGTCTGGACCTGGTAAATCAGCCCGGGAAATTTTGACTTGGTGTGCCAATTCTCCATGACTTGGTGTGGCAATTCTCTATGTATCGGTGTGCCAATTCTCTATGTATCGGTGTGCCAATTCTCTATCACGTAGCCAACCCAGTCTGCCTAATATCCTGGACCATCGTTCACTAGTTGTATCGAACTGGTGAAAGTATAGGCCACTCTATAGCTATCTTCAATTAAATGAAATTAAATTATAGCACCGTGTCTTACTACCTGTTCGGGTTATATGCTAAAGTACTAATCATACTAATAGATAAGGAATTTGAAAGGTTGAATTTAGAGGAAGTGAACCTACATTTGCATGGAGGGAGTGGAAAACAATTTAGAAAAAAACCACCCCTAATTCACCTGACCAAGATTCGAACCTCGGTCTCCCCGTCATTGGCAGTCTAGCTTAACACAAAACTAGTGTGTTAGCCAACTACGCTACTGAGGCGGGTATGTGATCAATGGTAGAGCAGTAATGCACACAGCCACAAACCTCTGGGTTCATTTCTATGACCAAGTTGTTATTTTTAACTTATTTAAATTTGATTGCTCTATCAGGACTGATCCTGTGGAACATCCATCATCAACTGTTTCCAGCCGATGGCCGGATCAATTTAGTAAAATGCCAAAATCTTCCTCTATCCTTCCACCACTCTTCACCTATCACTTAAACATTTTCTTTTACCTGCTCTTCCCATCTCTTTCTTGTCCTCCCTTGAAGTCTTTTTCCTACATACTTCATATACATAGTTTTATTTAACGTCCTCATTACATGTCCATACAATCTCAGTCTTGCTTCCTCTACTATCTCATGTACTCCCTGTACCTCCACTCTTTTCGGATCACTTCATTCCTAATCTTGTTTCTCCTCGTGACAGCTAAACCTGCGTCCAAACTAAATCTAAACAATAAACAGAACAACAAACGCCAACATTTCCATAAACATGTTCGTTGTTCTGTTCGCTGTGGACGAGAGTCCAGACTTGAACAGAATATGATCACCACTTATTCCCATGAATAGAACTAGCTCAAGATAGGGATAGGGTGTAATGAGGTGGACTGGATAGAACTAGCTCAAGATAGGGATAGGGTGTGATGGGGTGGACTGTATAGAACTAGCTCAAGATAGGGATAGGGTGTGATGAGGTGGACTGGATAGAACTAGCTCAAGATAGGGATAGGGTGTGATGAGGTGGACTGGATAGAACTAGCTCAAGATAGGGATAGGGTATAATGAGGTGGACTGGATATAGCTAACTCAAGATAGGGATAGGTGACATATTTTATCAGTGTGACAATGAGCCTTTGAGTTACTAATGCCATAAGAGTAAGTAATTAGCACCTGCAATTTCTCGGGTAGTTTCCACATTCCGCTGCGACCACTATAACCGCTGCTGCCCGTTGACATAATACTGTCAGGAGTCCTACAGCCAAAGGGTAGGTAGGTGGGCGGGGTTTGACTACCGTCGGTATAATCATAGCCCGTGTAGCTCTCCGAGCTGAGGGTGGCTCTCCGGGCCAACACTTCCGCAGGTGTCAGCCGGCGCAGGGCTGCTTCAAGGTCGGCTGCTCCTGGACAGCCAGGAACTCCAGACCTTGCACCGCCACTGAAAACAAAACAAGTTTACATGCATGTTTCTTGTCTTATGTGTCTTTATAAAGAAACCTCTTTTCGCTTTCTGAGGTATTTTGTTATATTACTTGGAAGAAGATGTAGGAAAGGTGGATGGAAACATATAAAATGAACAAACACAATGTGGCTTTTACAATGAAAAGAAGAACATGGTTTACACTTTACAGTGCTGCCACTGTATATAGATTTAACCGCGGCCTCTTGAAGAAAAGTGATGATTAGCACCCAGTCCCCGACCCAGGTTTCATACTATGGGAACTCATAAAGAGGAAGGGTGAATGTGCCACAGGAATTATTATGGCTCATTCAAATCTTTAATACTAAAGAAGAATTGGGGATTTGAAAAAAATTTTAGACTCACAATAGCAATTTTGAATCCGATTATTTTATATAAATAACATCTTATAGTCAAACTTTGTTATAACACAGATATTAAAGAGATCACGGCTGCAGAGAGCCAAAAGATGTAATGATTTTAATTTACTCTTCATCAACATCATCATCATAAACTGTTTCCAGCCTGTGGCCGGGTTTATTTAGTAAAATGCCTCCAACTTCCTCTATCCTTCCACCACTTTTCCTACTGTACTCTCTTTCAATCTACTACTCTCACTTGCACACTTGCTGCTATCTGTTCCTCCAATCTCTTCCTTGGTTTCCCTTGAGGTCTCTTCCATACATACTTCATAGTCATTAATATTCTTGGAATCCTCTACCCTTCCATCCTTATTATGTGTCCATACCCTCTCTGCCCAGCTTCCTCAACTACCTCAAGGACCCCAACTCTTGTACAACTTCATTCCTAAACCTATCCCTTCTGGTGACGGCTAACATGTTCTTCAAAAACTTCATTCCCACAGCCTCCACTCGTTTCTTTTTTTATCCAAAGTCCAAGTTTCCACTACATATGTTACTATGGGTATGAAGTATACTCTATACAACACTTCATTAATTTAATTTACTCATATTCCCTTGAAATCACTCAATTTTGTAACGAGTGTACTAAACAATAATATACCGTACACAGTTTTCTAGTTATGAAAACTTGAAAACATTCTTAATTGCTCCGGTAGAAGGTAATACTATGGACGTGTGAAACTTGAAAATATCTCGAAAATTAAAGAAAAAAATAATCTCAATAGTAAAAAAAAATGAATCTCGAAAATTTGAGAAAAAAAATTAAAAGTAAAAGTTTTGTTTTTATATTGACATGATGGATGATTTGAAGCTTTGTTTTACAGGATTCTTTACAATATTAAATATATTTTTTGAGGAAAAGGTACTGAGATAATTTGGCCTTAACAGGACGATCAAACAGGTGAATGAAGAAAGTCACCATGTTTTGTATGATTCTCCAAACATATTAAGGGCCGGTCTTATGACTACCGGAGCAATATTGTTATCGGGAGGATAAAGTTAGCGACCAGATAAAGGGTATCAGACAATTTAATATTTTACGTGTATTAAGTACTGAATTTATCTACCGTAGGATAAATATATTTTTTGCAGAAAATGCAAGGTTCGTACTGTTTTTACTGGTGTGCGCATGCGTATAAACCCTGTTGTGCTACCGCTACAACCTAGTGAGTGGTGACAACGCTCAAGAATGGCAGCTAAACTAGAGCGAGGAAACAGATGGTGGCATGTGGGCACAAGGTAAGTTGTCTTGCAAGTACTAATTTTGGTGTCTGTCAAATGGTGGTCAATAGTTTGATACAACCTTTACAAAATTTAATTTATGGTATTTGCATTTAAATAATTTGTTCTTATATAACTATAATTATAAAAATAGCTTGTAGGTTTTTATAAAAGTGTGAATTAAATGTTCCAACTTTATATAGTTAAGAGCCCGGGCCTGTGCTTACTAAACACTTGAACCAAGTTTTTAACATATAAACAGATTTTGATAGGTGAAACCTATTGGAAACCAACACATCACTATGGCAACAACCATTTTAACTTTCAGATAAAAGTTATCTGGCAGTCATTAAACACAGTTTTAACTTATCGACCAGATACAAATATGTATCAGCCAGATTAATATTGATCCGAGTGTTAAGACCGGCCCTAAGGATAATCAAAACATGCCAGGTAGTCTTGTAGTACATCTGAGTGAGGACAGGCACGTACACAACATGCTAGTTGGGAGACCTGATTATACAAGACCCCTTGGTAGACCGAATTATTGATGGGAGGATAATGTGAACAGTGATTTGAAGGTTGGGTAACAGGTTAAGGAAGTTATGGAAGTTCCTCAAGATAAGTTTAAATGGGGATGAGCTTACATTCTGGCAGTCATGAACTTTCCAACTCCTCAAGACAATATAATAATAATAATAATAATAATAATAATAATAATAATAATAGCACCACGTCTTACAACCCATTCACTTTATACAAATTGACGCTAATGTGTAATTGTAGGGTAATTGTGAGATGAAATAGAGGACTTACAGTTTAACGTGGAATCCGAACCACGGTGGAGGCCTGGCATTCCCCACATTCACAAATTGTGATTAATACACGTCTTGTCAGAGGTGAAGGAAAGGTTTGGTAATCAGATAAATCTGTGCCGGGACCGAGGATTGAACCCCGGAGCCCTATCACAGTGGTCCGACACCTTACCCCTAGACCGCCAGGTCACCTACCTTAAACAATAGTTAGTTAGTTAGTTAGTTAGTTAGTTAGTAGACTGATACTCACGGATAACCATCATCGCTGTCAGTGACGACGGAGAACTCTGAATCGCTGTGCCCCATGGAGTCAATGCTGGGGAAACTGAGGGAACTGCTGTACACCGAACCCCCAATCCTGCCCTGAGACTCCAGGGGTGGACGTGACCCTCCCATGTGAGGGGAGACATGAGAGCTGATGCGGGGACCAGACGTTGTGCTCATAGACGAGAGCATCGTGTTGACACTGTTTAGTTGGGTGGCCCCTCGAGGGTACAGGTGATGGACGGGACTGCCGATGGTACTACTAGCCTTGCTGTCCGAGTTTCTTGATGCACATCGTACTGTCTCAAACACTTTTTTGTAGTTTGGTCTGGAAATTAGAAAAATATAAAACACTTTAGTAAATGGTATTATTTGAAGATGATGTGGACTTTGTTTTTTGACCTTATCTTTGGACTCGTTTGGGTTACAAGCATTTTATTTATTTTTTATCACCACGTCTTATTACCCATTCCGGTTAAAATACACTAATGCACACATTATACTAAATAGTAAATGGATGAAAACAGCAGAATTTTATGAAGAAGCTATACTCACATTTGCGTGAAGGGAGATTTGGAAACCATTTATAAAAAAACCGACCACCCGATCAAGATTCAAAGTCAAATCGAGTACGAATTAAGTCTCATGCCTAGAAAGAATCTTAAGTCTTTATTATATTGACTCATAGTTCCTTTATGACCTGTACTAAAGTTAATTTCGTTTTCCACTCTACCAAGCGAATGGTTTCTAATCCGACTCTACTAATTTGTAAATAAGTATGAATTAGAGATATATATTTTGATCTTAGCTCATCAAAATTTTGAATCCATTTTTCAAATATTAAAATTCGAGTTTGGGTTCAAACACAGGTTTACAAGGAAGAAATAGATCTCACTCGTTTAAAGATTGGATTGCCAATGAAGCAGGAATTGAAGTTTTAAACCTAATTGGCTGTACTGAGGGTGATTTATCTACAATAGTTTTCCAATCTACCTTCAAGAAAATGCAGGTAGATTTACTATTAAGGCTTACATTACTCATCCCTATTCCACTAGTGTAGTTAATGTAAAGGAATAACCCAAATAGGTGCTAAATGCGATGAAAAATTCCCTCATACTTGAATATCTGACCCCTAACGTTCAGTTATATAGACACAGAGAAGAAATGTTCCGTCACACCTGTCAGTACTTATCCCAGAGTCCAGACTGAAGTCTGAGTAGAGGGAGCTCTCGAGCTCGGAGGCGAGCGAGTCCGGTTGGACGGTGGTGGAGAGGGAGGGGAAGAGTGAGCCGCCCCTGGCTTGAGGCATGCCCTTTCGACGCTGACGACGCAGCTGCTCCTGGGTGTCGTGCAGTAAGCTCATCACCTCCGCATACCTGTCCTTGAGATCCGCCAGCTCCGTCGCCAACTTGGACTGGTTGTCCCTAGTCACCTGCAAGGTTCCTGCCAACTTCTCGTTGTCGACCGTCAACTGCACAGCAACATGGAAATAGCTATTTAAACCTGCTTCGGTGGGTGAATGGTCTAAGGCGTCACTCATACAATAGACTAAAAGTGCTGACGGCCCAAATGTTGTGGTATGAATTACATTCAGGTGGTTTTCCTAATTGGTTTTACAAGCTAACTTAAAGCAAATGTGAATAAAATATTACTCTAAATTCAACCTTCCTCATCTCTAATACCTTTTTTTTATTATCAGTTTAAATGTGTATAAAACAAACAGGTGGTGAGACCAGGAGAAAATATAATAAATAAATAAAACTATTTAATATAATGTTTCCTTAAGGAAAACCTCCTTTCACTTTTGTAGGTAATTTATTATATTTGGAAGCAGGTACAAGAAAGGTGGGTAAAAACATATAAAAGTCATATTGTGTTCATTCCCTTTATATGTTTATATATCCACCTCTCCTATACATTCTTCAAAATATTAATATAATGTGATTGTCATAATCATTATCATGATCATATTATCTGACATCTAGAAATGATACTATATCTCCGCTTATTCATACACCATGTAATGTTATCTGTAGACATAACTTTTTAAATACGAATTTGGCCGCAAAAAACAAGTTTGTGTATTCATTTTGTTTCTGTTTACTTTGAAAGCTCACGTGACCTTCTCACCTTGACCAATTACAGTATGACTCTATTTTACAAGCTACACCAAAGTGTAGGAATGATACCTTTTAGGATAAACAGAGTACAGACAGGTACCTCGATTAATCTACCCACCCTGGCAATGTTGACATCCGCCTCTGTTAGCTTGGAAATGAGACTAACGTTCTTCTCGTGTTGCTGGCGACTCTCCTCTTTATATCTTTGCAGTTCATCTGCCATACCGTCCACTTCCATGTTGGCGTTGGCTGGAAGAATATCGACAATCAGTTACAGAATCTCTCTCATATAAGTAGGAAGGTGGCTGTTCCTAAACCACGTATGCATATCAGGGTGGGGAGAGTAGTGCTTGGTGTGACTAAGCTTGATGAGGCGGAGTCAGATAATGTGTGACATTACATTATAATTAAAAATATTGGGTAACATTCTATTTAAATAAACTCAACTACAAGCATGTATAAAAAAAACCCAGAAATCGACTCATTGACTTTAACTTGCCAACATATATGAACATGTTTAAATAAAAGAGTTACTATTATTAGAAATACTATTTAAACATGTGGGTGTGTGTGTGTGTGTCTGCACGCATGTTTGTGCAAATGTGTGCGTGACATAGTATTAGAAGGGAAGTTCACAAAATGGTAGCAATGTGTACCAGGGGAGGCGGGTAAAAAGAAAATTTTGTGATGTTTATTAAAAGCTCCTCGAGAGAAAAATAATCATCGACAACCTACTTAAAATCACAACTTTATTTAAGTGGTACTCAGAAAAAAACAAATTATTCTCCCCCCTGACCTAAATTATGTTTATCTGTTGTTTTTTACTTTACCAAATAAAGTTTTATGATAAATATTTTCAATATTGAAATTATGATTAATCTTGGATTTGTTATGAATCCAAGTGGATCTTGCAATTGTATCCCTCTATCATACAATTTGATGGATTTTGTTTGGCTTTAGTTTTTTTTTTTAAATCTTACCAGCTCTCAATTTAAGACTAGTCGACTATTAATAATTAGAGAGCAGATAATATTTTAGGAATTTAGAGTAATTGTATCTGCATTTGTGTGGAGGAAAGTGAAATACCATATGGTAAAAAACACCTTAAGGACACTGAACTGAGAATCAAATCTCGATCTTTCCTTCGACAGCAGTCCAGTCTAATGGGAGAGTGACGCCTCGGCCCATTTGACCACTGAAGCAGGTCGCATGCTGTTAATCACTAGATATTTTTCTATATTTTCAGTAGTGAAATAGGCTATATTTTCAGATATATTGTTTTTTTATAATTTGATAAGTGAGTTCTTCTTCATACAATGTCAAAAGAAAAGAATTTCAAATTTTCCATTTTTGAAGACGTTGAATTTTTCTTCTGAAAATTTGCCATTTCCTTCTAAGATGTCTGTCATTGCTGCTGTTGTCCTCCGACCGATTTATGTCCATTGGAAGCTAATTAATAAGTGTCAATTTTCAAATCTACTCCAAACAAGTATACCAACTCTTAGAATTTACGAGAAACTGGACACACTTTTTCGGCAGAAAATCCATACAGTTTGATAAAGAGTAAGGATAGAGAAGAGACCAAAGCCAAAATAGACAATTTAAATGTGTTATTCATAAAATAGGCAAAAACAACAGAAAAGGCCATTACAGGCACTATAAAATTAACATAAGTGTACTCGTAATAAGATGAAATGCAAAAATAAATAACATGAAATAAATATATCACTGAACAGCCTATGTTTTATAATCAAGGAAAAGAAAAGGCAAAAAGGCAAAATCCGGTCCCTGATGAAATATTTTGAAAATTACAAATTTTTCATAAATTTTATTTGAAATGTATTGGAGAGTTTTTACATTATAAAGTATGAGTGTGTTTTTTTAAATATATTATTTGAAGGGTGGTGATTGATTTTTCGAAAATTTGTAGTTATTGAAAAATAGCTTTAGCAATTTTGTTAGAATTTCTATCTGAATGTGTTTCATATATGAAAAGTGAAAATTTTGCTATGCATTATAGTAGTGGTCTAATGATGAGAGCTCCTCACTACAGATTATAGGTACCAGGTTCAATCCCCAGCGCTTACAAATTTTTCTGCGACACAGTGGGTCAAACTCAGGCTTGTGAGAACAAATGAGGAGCGACTTGAATAAATGAGCTGCGGCTACCGTCTAGAAAACTGATTTTAACGGCTGGAGGGTCTGTTGTGGTCACCACACGATTCCTTCTATCGGCAAATCGTCATCCGAGAATGCAAGTGTTCTATTTCCAAAATTGTTAAATTTGAGATATTTGGTGTTTACGTTTATTTAGAATGCTTATGATTCACCTGCGGTGAAGTTGAGACTACTATATAATTACTTAAGAGGATACAAACTCTAGTTATCATCTAGTAACACTGGTTTTATATACAAGGTCAAACTTCAATGATCTTTTACACAAAAGTGAATAATTGGACATAGAACACTTGCATTCTTGGGTGACAAAATGCTGGCAAAACCTTCGCCAACATACAATGGCCACTCGCATGCGAGCTGTCACTGTGGAGTTTTTTCTAGAGTAGACTTAATGAAAAAGATGTCCATTTATTTTCTGCTACTATCCATACAAAATTTTGAATAGATAAACCTTTCTGCACGAGCATACATTAGTAAATACGCGGCAGCAAACAACATACCGAGTTGTGAGGCAATGTCTCGCACCAGCCTCTGCTCCGCCTCTTCACAGTCATCCGTGTCCCTGGACAGTTGACTGGCCTCATTCCGGAGCTGTTTGTTCTCCTCCTCCAGAGAGCCGATTCGGCGATGCATGAGGTCCAAGTTGATGCCTTGCAGGCCCGTCGGGGTACCTGCAACCACAAGAATATAAACATTGCTATCAATAAGCCTTTACAATGCTTTGAAATTAAATCAAAAAATTAACTGATAAGATTTGTATCAGATTTGATTGAAATTTCATGTTTTAGTATGTAGGACACCTAATTTCACAAAATGTGTTTTCATTAAAATGTGTGAGAAATCTCATTTGAAAGTACAAAAACTCGATTTAAGAAATAGCTTTTCAAGGAAAACCTCTTTTCACTTTTTGTATTTTGTTTTCCGTCTATCGGCATTTACACTCACACTTGCTCTCGAGTTACGATAGAATGAAACCAAGGTCAGGGAATTGGGTAGTAGAGATCGATTTTCTTCAAGAGTCAGCCATTACCTATTTGTCTAGTGGCATCAATGTAAAATGTAAAGTGTGAAATGTGTTCTTCTTTACATTGTAAAATCCATTTTGCGTTTGTTCCCTTTTATATGATTCTATCACCCGTCTCGGTGGCATAATTAGCTAACACGCTAGTTTTGTTTTGAGCTGGACTGCCGAGGATGGAGAAAACGAGGTTCGAATCTCGCTCGGGTAAACTGGGGGTGGTTTTTCCTAAATGGTTTTTTAACTATCGCTCCACGAAAATGTAGGTTCACCTACTCTATATTCAACCTTCCCATCTCTACACCATTAGCGTAATTAGACTTAAGCGTACAACCCGAATGGATAGTAAGACACAGTGCTAAATAAAATAAATTTTCTATCCACCTTTCCTGTAGCTCCAGGGTTGTGTCCAAGCCCTTTGAGAAATAGGTATTTATATGCGAGATTCCAAGTTTACATACAAATTATCATATTTTTAATTAAATCTGTGTTTATTGTTCAATTGTTTATGTACACTACTCTGAAAGGTACCAAGTTTACTTTTAATGGTACCACATATTATGGTATAGATTACAAAATAAGGCAATGGTGTAATCCATTTAGGTATGACCGCTACCTTTTAATGTAACTTGAGCGCACTGTGTGCATTCATTTTGATATTAGAAATAGTTTAATTTCGTTGCATAAATATTTATACAACCATGACCATCATGTTTGCAAACATCATTTGTTTGTGTACCCCCAGATACAATCTCTCTTCGACTTTGTACCCCCATTGTTGTTTGTGCATAATGCAAAGTATCAAGGGTCTACAGAAAGGGGGGTTTAAGGGGTTAACCCCTTGAGCTAAATTTGATGACCCCGGCTATTTTGTCTTACTGAATAAAAGATTTGATACATATATATATATGGAAGGGGGCTTCATCAAATTCCAGGGGGGAGGGGGTGGGTGTTAGGACTTTTTCAATCCCTTTTTTTTTATGCTTGAGTGATATCCCTCTAAAAAATCCTACACCCTTGAGAGCTATACATTTTATAATATATACATATATTTATTTTTAATTTTACATACCCCTAATGATGTCTTCATGAACCCCTGGGGATATGCATAGCCAAGGTATTTTGTGATATTTTCAAATGCTATAAAACCAACCAACTTTATAATGAAATTTATTTTGGATTGAATTTTTTTTAATTAAATTTGTTATTTTAAAGAAAATTTCAAAGATTCATTGTCGGGTCTCTTTTAATATGCAAGATATCCCAATCTGATTTGAAATCAAAAACAATTAGAATCAAAACTTTTGAATATTTTAGTTTTGTAAGAAGTTGGCATATACAACTGTGAGAAGGTGATTCTCAAGAGAGAAGACAGAGGCTCATCTGTTACTAGGTTTATAACATCACTCTTCCTAGGTTTCATGGTTGTAAACACTTGTTTCATGAATATGAGGATGAAAACCATGCCATGTATTTTTAGACGTAATTTACCAAGTTGGAATATGTTGATTTTGGCATGATTTTGTAAAACAGTATTGTTATATTTATAAATTCCTGCTTCACAACACAACACATTTAAATTATTTATCCGCGGGGTGGATTTAACACAAGGGTGTGCCTTAATTTACCCAGACCTGTCTTAGACCACGTGCTACAAAACTTACTATGTCAACGTTCACATATTCATGAATATCAAGTTGTATGATATTCTGCTCTATCATTTGATATATATTATCAATCCCTATAAAATAACACTGATGATATATTATATTTTATTCGAGGTAACTATTTAACAAGCACATAATGAATTAACCAATTATATCAGTACACAAGAATTTCTATGAACAATAGTGAAAGGGCCTATCAATTTTTCTGGGAAAGTTATTTTCACATACCTTCCAGGGTTATTTTCCATGCCACGATCAACATGGGACTGGCTGCTATGGATTTTTATCGCTCAAGAAAAATATGTTGACCCTGACTGGGTTTGAACTCATGGAACATCAGGTCCTGAGGTGAGAACTTCACTCCAAGACAACCGAGGTCAACGATAATATAGAAAAATGTTAACAAAATTTAACACATAATATTATGTTTGTATTTTCTAAAAGGCCTGTCTTACAAATAGTGTATTATACAGTAATAAAACGAGCACTCACCCGCTTCAGAACTGGAGTCGTCCACATCGTTGGTGAGGATCTGGATGAGCTCGGTCTTCCTGATCAGTTCGTGACTCAGTTGGGTCAACCTCTCGTTGACACTCTTCAACTCTGCCTCAAGGGCGGCGACATTCGTCTCTAACTTCTGATTGTGCGCAAGGAGCTCTTTCCCAATGCGAGCAGTTAGTTCTAGATCTTTCTCTTTCTGCGGACAAGAAAATAACACAAAACATTTAGTTTAGAACTCCCTTGTCGTGTTGAAAGGGTTACCGTGAGGTTGATAATGTTTTATTACCTCAGGTTTTACCCCTATGTACTAATTATACTAAGCCCGTTGTGTTAGGGACTTGGAAGGCTGAATTTTCGAAGACATAAAAGAAAGAAATATGAGAAAAAAACCTTTGCCAATGTCATAGAATTCATATAATTCAATTATATTTCTAAGGACCTGTAGGTGTTGCTTTAAATTATAATGTTAAAAGAAAGAGAAATATAAATAAGAAAGAAAGAGAAATAAAGATAGAAATCAGACAGTCAATGAGAGAGAAAAAGAGAAGTCATTTAGAAAAATCCTATCCTTCTAAGGACCCTCGAATGAAATCCAAAACTCCAATGGAAAACTATACATGCTCACCAATGAAAATATGGAAAAGCCAAAAAAATATCTTGAAGAGCACGCCAACATTTGATGGTAAACAAAGGTTTGGCTTCATTAACAGTAAACTTACCGAGAATTTATAATGTGACATCAGTAATATCGGGCCTTACCAAGTCTAATATCATGAAATAAAGCTATTAAAAAAAAAAGGTGTTGATAATGTCAACAGTGAAGATGACAATGATAAGCCTTTCATTTGCAGTGAGTAATTCATCATTTGAAAATGAAGAAAAAATATTTAAAACTGATATCTGTTCTTATGCATACTTAATTTAACATGGAAACTCTCAGTCTTATCTAGACAGGCCTCGCTATGGCCTTATCGTACTACACCAAGGGCTGGTTCAAATAATAATGATATGAGCTAGGTGGGAATTAAAATTTGCACCCAAGGGTGCTTAAAAAAAAAGTGGTGACAGCTCACCCGCTTAATTGATGTGTGCCAAAATATTATCCTCTCTTTCCTTCATTTAAGCCTAATATTTTTGGAATCTTTCAATTAAATAAAAAAGGGCATCGCCGCCGACAAAGAAAAATAACATAAAACCATAAAAGTGATGGTTAATGTTAGATAAAATATTTAAAAGTTTTTTTTAGTTAGAGAAAATAATTATTTTTCTTATTTAATTTAAATATTTTTTAAAAAAACTCTACAAAAGCTAGATGTTGTTGGACCACATTGCGCCCTAGGCAACCGCCTGGGTTCGCCTAGTGGAAACAATAGGGGTGTGCAAAGATTTAAAACGTTGACTTGGCTTCGTTAACGTCAAGTTTTTATCAATAATAGTCAATTCCCATTCTGAAATATTATGTTTAGTATTAAACAATATTCATGGGAAAAAATCAGAAGTAATTGAAATGCAAGAATAAAGCAAGTACGTATTACAAACAAGTGTGCATTAAAATATTTTCTAATTGATTTATTTCAGTGCGTAATGTTTTATAAATAAACAAAGTATATTTTTTTAAAGCTTAAACCATTTTTAAAAAATATTCAAACTTCTGACGACTTTTGAGAATATTTCATATATTTGAATTGAGTGTGGTTTGAAATGAAAAAGTAGACTTTGCACACCCCTATGAAACCAGCAAGGTAAATGAAGTCAACAAATTTGTATAGTGACCTAATTTTTGGTTTACTTAAGGACACTTCCTACCTGTGACATAAAGAATCAAGATATGATTTCCCATAGTTAATTAATTTATGTTTTACTCATCGAGTTTTAGAGATATAATTTTGAAACACAAACCACAAATTCTTAAATAATTCTAAGAATAGTCCTACAGTGTCACTAAATTATTATTTTTATTTATTTTTTTGTAGACCTATATTAAATAAATCCTCTACAACAGGGGTCTTCAACCCTCAGCAAGAGGTAAAAAATTTTGCGGCCCTCTGGTTTATAAAAAATATAAACTTATATCAAGAGAAAGAATTATATATATAATCAAGTAATAAAACAAATACATATTTTATGTTATTTTATAAACGATTTTTGCTTTTGGTGTGAATAAGGGTATTTATGCCGGTTTAAGCAAATGTTCTTTTACTTGGAAAATGATAACTTAAGTTGACAAGACAAATCACGCTACATATGACCTTGAAAGATCTAAAAGTATGCAAAAACAAAGAATATACTTCATGAGAAATCTTAAATTACACCCGTTGTATAGAGGCCTAGTCATCAGTTTGAGTATAAGAATTAGCTAGTGAATATTTTAATAAATATTCGATCTGAACAATGTCGGTAAAGTGTTGCAGCAAACGAGCCAACAAGAGACAGAATCTTTGGCCCTTGGATATAAAAAGTTTGAAGACCCCTGCTCTACAGCCTAGGCTATTTGGCTTGCTCACAAAAATGGCTTATAAAGGTCTCCCTGCCAGCATGAAGATTAAAAAAGTCTGTGGTAGCATATTTCTAGCTAGAATATGAAAAAAGAAAAAGGTAAAATGAAAAAGCAAGTCAATGTTTTCAAGATGCAAATATTAAAGTGACTGTGTAAACTCGTCGGAGGAAGAGGGAAAGGGTATCAACACATCGACAAGAGTCCTCTCAGGGTGAACTGCTCATTCTCTCCTTTCTATTTTTTACATTGGTGTCTAAGTTTTATAATGCTTGGAATGCTTAAGTGTGTTAAGTTAAGATGCAATCTGTTTCACAAAATAGCTTTAAAATCTCCAAGCAGGCAACCTTATTAAAGCACTTTTCCCACCCATTATTTTCATACAAACTAAATTCCCTGTGTTTTACAGAATAGATTCCCCAATTTCTTGGTCACTTAATATCAGAAACAGGAAAACTCTAGCCTGCTAGATACTTTACAGTTATATTATAATGAATAAATGTATGTACATGTAGCCATGGGTAGGATAATTAAACCACATATGTAGGGTTGAGTCAGACAGTTACTCTTACAATAGAAATGGTCTTTTAGGAATTTTATATTTAGAGAAATCACAGTTATATTGTGCCGGGTTGGTAGCTTTGGTTGGTGAAAAGTAATAAAATAATCTTTGTCAAAGTTTTTTTTTATATGTTTTGGGCAAGCTTAGATTCAAGCAAATATAAATTAAGGTTCAAATTTTTACAAGTTTTTTTTCTTTTCAATAAGCCTTTTCGGCCAAACTAATTGAAATATTGTTTCAGTAGACAGGTTAAACTTAATTTACTACAGATAATAATTAGAACATTTATCTAAGAATAGTCACCGATATTAAATTTTAACATAAACCTTTCAAATGAGTAGAAAAAATCTTGTTTAAATGTCACTATGGCTGATGAGATTAACATGTTTAGAAAAATAAACAAGCTTATCTCCCAAAGCAAGGTTTGATTAATTTTGGACAAAAAAAAAGTTTACTATAAAAACTGTAAAAAATACCAACCTTAACTAGCCTTAACCTAATCAACCTTAATCCAAAATGACGAAAAGTGACTAAAAATTAAGCCTGCCTATAAAAAAAAAAAGTTTCTAAGACCAGAGAGGATCAAGAACAGAATGTAATGTACACATGATCATTGTCTGTGATTTAACAAAGATAAAAGATGCCATGTCATCATTGGTTAATAATTGGTGTTATTTTAGGGGTAAATTTAACACACTACGACCCCCATTAACCTTGTACATTGTTCAAAGTGAGTGGTTTGATCACAGTAGGCCCCCCAGCCATACCATTAATTGGGTTATACACAACTGTATCACCACTTTCTCCCGCCGACAAAATAACGAGGCGAGTAGTTTTGAATAAAATGCATCCACATTAGTAAAACATGTAAAAAAAATAGATCTACAGCTTACACAGACCTGCGCGCCGGCTGTGTCGTGTCATCAGCATTCAGCGCATGGTAGCATCAGTCGGCGCATGGTCCTATTAATGTGAATCAAACAACGGTCTTACAAGGCAACTCATATGGGAATGACCTGTTTGAGATTGCCTGCAGAGCAACACAGCTGGTGCAAAGTCGACGCAGAGACCTCCGAGTTTGAATCCCACTTTAAAGAACCATCCTCAATAGCAGTGATTCTTAACCTTTTAATACTCGCGGCACCTTAAATATCCTAAAATATTTTCGTGGCCCCCTAGTTTTTACTAACATATTAATCATTAAGATTAATACCGAATTATTATTAGCACCGCCTTACTACCCGTACGGGTTATACGCTCTTACGCTAATGTGTAATGGTAGGGTGATTATGAGATGAAATGAAGGACCTACAGTTTAACGTGGAATCCGAACCAACGGTGGAGGCCTGGCATTCCCCACAATTAATACTGAAATAGTGGCTTTATTTATTAATTATAATTAACAAACCAATAAACAAAATGAGATTAACTTACATAAATGTATTTAATGGGACCTCTGCTGTTGAACACTTCCCAATAATTTGTCTATTCTTGTCTCAATTGTATTACTAAATGCTATTCGCATGCAGGAGTCGATTCAGGGTATATCTTGCTGCTTCATTTTAATATTTACCAATGTTTAAAATCTCTTTTTCAAATAATTAAGTAGAAACAAAGGACATCAAATTTTAAATGGCAGTGGTAAACAGATGGGGATTATTTGTACTAGCCGTTATTTCTATTATCTGTGCTTCCCTTCCATTAACCTGGAAAATCGAGACGAGAGTCTACTGTACTTTCATGCTTACGATCATCGAATTATTTCTTCCATGACATAAAATTTAAGATAATTGACTTCAGTGATAAGAAAATAACATTTTGATTGATTTTTTTAGCCCGCCCCCCAAAAAAAAACCTCTTGTGGCTCTCCTGAGGGATGGGGCCCCTCGGTTAAGAATCACTGCTCTAGAGCACCCATCCGCAGAAATCCAGCCTATTGCAAACCTAATGACAGTGACCATGTGACCACGGTGGAGGTTCATATACTTATAATAGTACACAACCACAACCACAATGTTGTAAATTGAAAAGTATTTTAAAGATAAAAATAGGTGCACTTAATTTTTTAAATGTTACTTATTCTTTCTTACCAAAATCTTCTTTGATGGTCAACTGTAAACCTTATATTGATATTCTTCTTTAGTAATAAGCAATCAAACAATTTAGAGCTATCAGCAAATATGAGTAGATAAACTAATATTATCATACAGATAGCAACTCTGGGGCTTAGACAGGCACTCAACAACGCTGATAGCTTCATAACTACCTGACTCTTTAATATTTACAAAAATGTACTTCAGATAAAAAATACAATGTGTGTTTGATTAAAGTACAGTATGGTAATCGCTATGGTATACAATGTTTACAATGACTTTGGCCAAAAAATATTTTAGTTTCCTCTAACTACAAAAAAGATCACAAAATAATTACAAAACCACATAAAAAATGTCCTAAGCTAAATAACATACAATTTTCTTTGAATCAAATTTATTTCAACCTTTATGATAATTTAACATTTTTAAAGATTCGAGATTAGAAAGATAAATTAAATTTGGAACGCAAAAGAGGATTTGACCCATCTGTATTAAATTTAAAACATGTATTTACTGATGTTCCCTTTGTAAATATGTCTCGTAGCTTTGGCAAGTGAAGTAGATGGAATTTGTCTCTCAAAGTGACAAATCATATTTGGGAGAGGAATGTTACTATTTTTTAATCATAATGTTTGTGTATTCAATATGAACCTATAAACAAATTATGAAAATGTAATTACTGCCCTGTGCAGTTTGCATAGTAGCTTACGCCAATGTACATTTAATAAAGCTAGACAAATATATTTAAGTAAAGTAAATACAGTGCAGTAACATATAGAGACTGATGTAAGATAATGAACATGACTGTTCCCAATTTATGAATGTCAGTGGCTTTTTTAACATCGGTTATGTAAAATTTGGGCTTGTGTGAGCAGTTTTTTGTACTTTTTAGTACATTTTTTTCAAGATTTTTACCCATTAGCATGAATGTCTAGCAATGGCTATTATTGAGAAAACTAGAAATTGGGTGATTCAGCACAAGAGACCGTGTTATTTTGCCCAATAAATTTAAATCGTCGCTTAATTATTATCAACAACATCATCTACATCATCTAAATCAGCATCAGTGATTTTTATGTTAGCATTGTGTCTTACTACCAGTTCAGGCTATACTCTAATGAGGTAAGGATGCGGAAGGAAAAATATTAGAGATAATCTACCAGCATTTGCGTGGAAGGAGAGTGGTAAATAATGTTAGGAAAACCACCTTCAATAGACACGGCCGAGATTCAAACTCCAGTCTCGCCTTAAGATTGTTTGACCGGTGATGTGGGTCGTCCCGTTATAAAGAAGAACCCTCTTTGAGAGGTCTCTGTTAAAAGAAGAAGTATTATTGTATATAAAATATTATTTGTAATAGTCAAATTAATGACTGGCACATAAAAAGTCAAGAATTATATCTCCAGATATAATACATTAATTTCAATTGGTTAGTAAAGAAACTGCATATAGCTTTAACTGATATACGATGCAGTGTAAAAATAAATAAAAAATAACACACATTCTCCAAAAGTTATTTTTTATGGTAATACTAGCATTTACTAAAAATTGTTATCTAATTTATGATCAAGGGAATGTGAGATATATACTGATAAGATAAAATGTGTATGTATTGGCACTTTTATAAAACAATCAAGCATTAAGCTTGCTTTCAACAAACTAATCAATATCTAAATAGGTAACATTTTCTTTTTAAATTAGCTTTATATATAGATTTTAAATATTTAGGGAATCATATTGAAATATTCATATTTTCAAATCAAGAAAGTAGAGCTGAATCAGTTCTTGACACTTTGTTGCACAAGTAACTTATTTTTAATCCATACATAGAATGAAATGTGCAGGGGCTTTGAATATTAATTTAAAGTCAAAAGGTAGAACATACATGCATACATATATATATAAGCACACCGTCCCCTTATGCAGAAGGAAAGAAACTGTGAATATAGCTCAAATAACAACAAATCCTTACTTAATCCTTCCAAACTAACTTTCACCACACTTATCTATCCTTGCATCCTCCCTTCCCTTCAACAATATCCATACACCGAGTCATAAATGCTCTTTTATTCTTAAAACTCTTAATATTTTTTCTATTTCACACATTCATCTACAACATTTAACCACATCTTACATGGCCTACCCCTTCCTTATGATCGATACACTTTACATAGTGTCTACTTAACTTGACCAATGAAATCCCCGACCTTTTCCCTGATTTCCCTGATCATTTCCTAAAATTCCCCGACTAAAAAAGTATGTCACATCCTTCTAACTCACCTCCCCCCTAGTTTTTATATTAATCTTTTTTATGAATAATAATAAGTTTTAAAATTTGAATATTTTTTTTTTAATTTGTATTAAAATTGTTTACTAGGAATTAAAAATATATTACACAGCTACGAACAAAAAAATTACATACTTTACTGATTTAATGATTATTATATTTCATATTTTAGTAAAACAACATTTTCCCGGATTTTTATTGTAATTTACCAAATTCCCGACTTATTCCTGTTTTTTCCCGATCATTTCAAATTCCCGGCTAATTCCCGTTTTCCCGGATGGTAGACACCCTGACTTTACCATCATATGTATGTTCTGTCACTCGATCCACTCTCATTCTCTCAACATGCCCAAACCAACATACGGAACTTCTTTCACATTGAACTATTTGGATTCCCTTTCAACCCGCCCTTCTTCAGTACCCCTTCATTACTGACTTTGCCTACAGGACTTTTTCCACATACATTTCTTAGATATCTCATTCCAACTCCATTCACCTTGCTCTTGTATTTCTCCTTACAAACACACATTTCACATCCATACAATAAAGTTGGTTGGTGTTAACACACTTTTATAAACCACCGTGTTTGCCTCTTTCAAGACTATTTCATTCTTTGCACTAGTTCACATACATCCCACTACTCTCCGAGATAGATTCACGTGTCTATAGATGTCATCATCTATCCTTCCATTTTTACAAAACTTCAGCCCTGATACACAAGATCATTCACTTGTTCTAACAGTTTTCCATTTATACTAAGCTGACAAACATTTCCTGATCCATCCTTATCAAAACTATCACCCTAGTTTTGGAGACAGTTATATGTAGATCCATTCTGCCGTTCGCCACATTGAAACAATGTAATCCCTTCTGCAAGTAGTGTTCATTCTCAGTCATTAATATGACATCATCTGTATAAAACAGCTCTCTTAAATTCACATTGTCCAATTTATACACCAAATACGTCCTCACAAACATCCCTCATACACTTAACTATGGATATATTCAACAAGGTTTTTTTTAGTTGACTTCAATCAAATAAACACAAAGCAGTAAGATTTAAAAAAATAGCCTACAATTTTCCAGAACGTTTTATTTTAGTGAAATTAATAAGTTCCTAAACAACGATAAATATGTTTTGTCATTAATTATTGACTTTAAAGATATGTTTGATAAAATGGAAATTAATATATTAATGAACTCGTTGGAAATGATTGGAATTGGTGGATTTTACTTAAGATGGCTTAGAGCTTATCCTACAAACCTATTTTTTAATGTACGAACACACAAAATAGTGAAACAAAGAACTGCGGAACAATGAAGTGGGAATCAGAAAATAGAGGAAGGGAAACATTTCAAATATTTAGGAAATATAATTGAAACAGACACAAAGTGAGCACAGGATATAAATTTAAAAATAGCAATGGTCGAGGCTGCTTTCAGAAAGACTAACTAACTGACTAACAAACTGAACCTAGTGAAGTGTTACAATTGGAGCATCATTTTGTAAGGAAATGAAACAAGGAACCTGAAGAAAATGGATGATAAATATGTGAAGATATTTGAGATAATATGCTGGAGAGAAGAGAGTGGGCAGTGAAGAAGTTCTAAGAAGTCAGTAAAAAGAGAATCACTATGCAGGTGAGAGATTCCAGGAATAAAGGACAACTGGATGAGTCACAGTACGAGAAAGAATGGTTTATTGAATGATGTCATAGAAGGCAGAGTAGAAAGGAGATGGATACTCAGAAGACCAAGAATGTAACAGAGGGATCACCTCAAACAAGGAGATAAGATGGTGACCAGGAATGTAACCTAGGGATCGCCTCAAACATGGAGATAAGATGGTGACCAAGAATATAACAGAGGGATCACCTCAAACAAGGAGATAAGATGGTGACCAAGAATATAACAGAGGGATCACCTCAAACAAGGAGATAAGATGGTGACCAGGAATATAACAGAGGGATCACCTCAAACAAGGAGATAAGATGGTGACCAGGAATGTAACAGAGGGATCACCTCAAACAAGGAGATAAGATGGTGACCAAGAATATAACAGAGGGATCACCTCAAACAAGGAGATAATATGGTGACCAGGAATGTAACCTAGGGATCGCCTCCAACATGGAGATAAGATGGTGACCAGGAATGTAACCTAGGGATCGCCTCAAACATGGAGATAAGATGGTGACCAGGAATGTAACAGGGATCACCTCAAACAAGTAAATAAGATGAAGTTGCGAGCTGTATAAAGGAAGCTGCTGATAAGACACGCTGTAAAACTGAATTCTGAAAAGGCAATGGACCTGTTGAATTAAGGCAACAGTCTGTCAAATAAAGAACACCTAATAAAATAAACCAGTTATTTAGGCCAACAAAATCTGACTTGGGCAATATAATGTATTTGAATAAAAGATTTTTCATCTTATAAATCAACATTAAAATCAATGTTTCCATTTGAATGCCTTTATCTAATATTTAATTATTGTTCTTGACCTTCCTATGAATTGCTTCACAGATAATGGACACATTGGAACACTTTTTTTTTTTATATTTAAGAGAAAGTGTCTTTTTAAGGTTCATGCTTTATATTATTTTTATAGCTATCAAGGTGAGATGTAAATGATTAGGCGTTAAGTCAGTAATTTTGCGGTTTTTGAAAAAAAAAAAAAAA
>CABFVZ010001349.1:194546-209715 GCA_902151445.1 Timema monikensis
CCCCCCCAAACCCTTTACAACCCTCAAAGACAAAGAGGTTGGTGACGTAAAAAGTTCCATATTTATTTGGATTCTTCAGTTTCACAATTTGAAACATAAGTTGGTCTCTCTCCGCCCTCTGGCTTTGAGGGCTAAAGGAAGGGTACCGAGTTAAGACCAGCATTTTTTTTTAAAGAACCAAACCGACAATCCCTAAGGTGAAAGTGTAAGCAATAATAGATCAAATATTTATACGATTGAAAGATATTGTTTAATTGTCTTCACACGGTGATATCAACAGTTGTTGGATATCCGTCATGAGCAACATTGGATGAGAAACTTTTTAAATGAAGAGAAATTGTTTGTTAAATTCCAGGACACCCTTGACAGGTATTTAACAATTACTGTTGATATCACCATGGGAAGAAAATTAAACTATGTATCTATTGGAGTAATATTTTATTTATTTTGACCAAAAAAATATTTTGATATAAAAACTTCAAAAACATTTACGTTTTCTCGGATTGCCTACACTCCCACCTTAACGTCACTACTGAAAAGTTGCTAAATACATTTCTGAGCAGTTGGCAGCCCGACACATCCTTGGTATCTTCTCGACACGACATCGCTCACCTGTCTCGGGCCGCGGGGGTGCGAGGACCGCCTTGTTGGGGGCAGCCCGAGGTGTCGAAGGAGACACGTCCTGCCGGTAGAAGGACGCCGGTCTCGGAGGCCTGTTCAGGTGGAGATGGGGCACCAGCAAACGCGACATGCTATCGATCTTTCCTCGTGACTACGACCGCGTCTCTCCCGTCACTACCTCTCCCTCACCCCTTCACCGAGCTACCACCACGTGACTCACACCACCCTCCGACAGACCGGCGCATTGCGCCGCGACGCGACGCGTCCAGAGGAGCTTAAGGTGGGGGTGTAGAAAACGCGAGCAAGGGCCAATGTTTTTGCAGTTTTTAATATCAAATATTATAATAAATTAAATAATTATTTATTAGAAGCATAGAGCTTAATTTTCTACACGTGGTGATATATATCGATGTTGACTATTTGGCGGCTGCATGGTCTAAAACGTTACTCTTGAGGGATAGACTAAACTGCCGAAGACGAGGAAGATCCAGGTTCGAATCTGTGTCGGGTGTATTGAGGTTGGTTTTCCCTAAATGATTTCCCCCTCTCTTTTTCCACGCAAATGTAATTACACTTCCTCTAAATATAACCTTCTTAACCCCTTACTTCACTAGCGTTATTAGTACATAAGCGTATAATCCGAACGGGTATTATTATTATTGTTATTATTATTATTATTATTATTATTATTATTATTATTATTATTAGCACCGCGTCTTACTACCCGTTCGGGTTATATGCACTTACGCTAATGTGTAATGGTAGGGTGATTGTGAGATGAAATGAAGGACCTACAGTTTAACGTGGGATCCGAACCACGGTGGAGGCCTGACATCCCTCACATTCACAAATTGTGATTAATACACGTCTTGTCAGAGGTGAAGGAAGGGTTTGGCAATTAGATAAATATGTCCCAGGACCGACGATTGAACCCCAGACCCAAGCACAGAAGTCCGACACCTTACCCCTAGACCACCAGACCACCGAACGGGGTAATACGCGGTGCTAAGGAAAAACAAACAACAATTTTCTTGAATATCTGTCAAGGATGTCATGGAATTAATGACAGCTTTTTCTCATTCATTTAAAAATTTGATCATCTAAGGTCGCTTTGTTCATGACAAATATTCAACAACTGTTGATATCACCACGAGAAGAAAATTAAATTATATTGTTATATTTGAGAAATCTGATTTACTTTGGTAAAAAAAAGTTTTACCATAAAAATTTCAAAAATACTTTTCTTAACTCACGTTCCTCCGACTCCCGCCTTAAATCCCGTTGACATTAATGCAAGTATCGGCTACTAGGTATGCCGATTTTTCCTATTATATCGATACCAGTAAGCCCTTGCAGAACTTTCACACATTCAACCTCCCCTCCCCCGACCCCCTCCCCCCACTCACACACACAAAAAAATAGTCCTTTATTGGGATGTTGAAATTAAGTACTCAGTGAAGAATATACACAAAATAGCGAAGAGTTTATTAATGTGAGCGTATTTACAATTACCAAAAGCTCTTTGTATACAATATTTGATGTCAGAATGCAATCATCTTGACATTTTTGTTTATCATTTTCAGTAATTGATACAAAAATATTGTTAGATTTTTTTTCCTTCTCTGGATGTCCTTGTTGTAGAGTCAAGTGTAAGAGTGATGTTTAGTGACTGAAAATTTTATTTCATTACAAGACGCAAGAAAGATATTATGAGTTAAATAGAGCAGGCGAAGAAAGCTTTTCATAACAAGAAGTCATTACCAGCTTCGACTAGCGTTGATTTGTAAATCAGGAAAAGGTTCTTTAAGGCATATGTATGGAGCGTTGCGCTTTATGGATGTGCAACAAGGAAACGATTAGAATCATTTGAAACGTGGCGTTACACAAGAATGTTGAAAATACCATGGATGGAGATGGTACAGAAGTGCTAAGAAAAGCAAATGAAGAAAGGAAACTTAAAGGTGTAGAGCAAAGATGAGTTAACACGGTAGAATTTATACTGAGACATGATAGAAGAAGATAACTACAGGAAGAGATGGGGAAGGAGACAAAGCTGTAAGAAATAAGGACCAGGATTGATAAAAGTGGAGAGCTACAGCCAACCAATCACAAGAATGATGATCTTATGTTGCCCATTCCTAAAGAAGACTCGTATCAGTTCAAATAATTGCTTGCTAGGGACGTAGACAAAGTAGTCGGGGGGTATGCCAGAACAAATATATTTGGAATCAATTTTAAGTATTTTTTAAACTGTCAAAAAAGGCCACATTTACTGTCAAATAAACATTTACGATAATAGTATAACAAAAAGTGAGATATGTTAAAATATATCCACCCTTAGATTGAAATCAGGCTACTTCAGGTCAACGGTCAACCCTTATCCCGTTAAAGGTAAAGTACATACCAACGAGACAAGGAGGATTAAGGAAACAAATAAACAAGAACCAAAACGATGTTACCTTTAGAGAAAATGTTGTGTTGTAGTAGAGTTGTGCGAGCGAATCACTTGCAGTGGTGGTGGGATCAATACCCCCGGTTGACATCACAACCCCCTCATCCATACCCTCTGCAGCCCTGCACACGTGGACCGTTCCATCCCCCCATTCCCTCGACAAGATGGTCGACTAAAGCCTGGTCTACAAACGGACACGAGGCAGATAGTGAATACCGGCTGTCAGATGATTTTTGACAAAACATTCGGTGATAGACAGGCTTACTGTCCAATTTTCGTTGGAAGACCCTTATCTGAAAGAAAAGTTAATATTTGCACGTATTCTGGAGGTCGGGGTTTCAGTAATAAGGAATGTTTGGGAGGAAGAGGTGTTTAAAAGGAAGGGCAGGTGGAAAGGTTGTACGAGTGGAAGATATGTTTGGAAGAAGAGGAGTTTGGAAGGATTAAATTAAAAATTGAAATAATGAGTCTATTTATTGAAAAAAATGCAGGTGTATTAATAAAAAAAATTGTCGCTACCTGCTTCGGGAGCCACATAGTCTAAGGCGTCACTCTCGTAATAGACTATATTGCCAATGACAGGGATATCGGGGTTGGAATTCCGATCAGGTGTAGTAAGGGTAGGTTTACAAAAATGGTTTTCCACTCTCCCTCAACGCAAATTCAGGCACACTTCCTCTAAATTCAACCTTCCTCATCCCTCCAAATGCAACCTTCCTCATCTTGATGTGCCTCACTGTTTAGTCGGCCCTTTTATCTTTCCTCCGCACTTGCACAGGCCGTGGTGCCACCTACCCCCTCTAATACCTGGACCGCTCCACAGTCCGTGTTCTCCAAGTCGTCCATGACAAGTTCCCCATTGTACTCGGCGCCCATGAGAACTCCTCATTCTATTGGTTCGATTGGCGGCCACTATCACTCACGTTTTACCGCACCAATGGGAAGCTCCCTTTTCTCCCATTGGACAAGGTCAGGCAGCAGTGGAGGGTATTTAGCACGGTGGTTCTTCTATCAGAGGCCAGTCGGAGAGAGGGATACCCAAACCGGGTACGCCGTTAGCAAGAGATAATAAATTTTCGTGTTTTGTAAAGAACAATTTTGTCTGAACTCCTCCTTTCGCCGTCATCCTTTACCTCCATCCGCAACTCACGTTGCCGGGACTCTATCCTACTCCCACCGCGACTCATATTGCCGGGACTCTATCCTACCTCCCACCGCGATTCACGTTGCCGAGACTCTATCCTACCTCCCACCACGACTCACGTTGCCGAGACTCTATCCTACCTCCCACCACGACTCACGTTGCCGGGACTCTATCCTACCTCCCACCGCAACTCACGTTGCCGGGAATCCACCCTTCCCATCTGCTTGTCCTTGTCACCGGCGATTCAACGGGATGGTCTACACCCACCACTCCGGTAAGCCCACACGTGTCTGAACACAACGTCACTGTCATCGTGACATCAACCAATTACCCCTGAAGACACAGCGAGGGATAACAATCTATATCTCACTATCATAATTAGGATGCAGTTGTACAGTATAAACTGAACCGGTAGTAAGAAGCAGTGCTAAGAAAGAAGTTGTAATTAATTTACAAACTTTATATAGACCTATACAGATAACCAATGGGAACCAAACCTTATCCGTGGGGTGATATGGTTTTTTTTAACGCGTGTTCCAAAACAAATGATTGTTTACAAAGTGCTCGTTTTAACATCTCGCTAGACAATTAAATCTTCCATCCAATGGTATGATAAAAACTTATCTCTACAATCTCGATTAGCAAAGTGTCAAACGAAGACAAAAATTCTTCTTTATCTTTCGTCATCAAGTCGTCATGAAGAAAATTTATATAATGGCTTTGAATTATGATAATTTTAGTAAGCCGGCTGAAATCGTTTACATCGATCAATGTCAGTTATTTACAGTCCACTTTTGATGAGAAGAACATTTAATAAAATACTATAACTTTTCTTGCACTCAGCACTGATAACTTTCTTACTTTATATAAAAAGTAAATTAAAAGTTCACTGCTCAAGTACTCGACCTATCCTTAACTTGAGCTGGTTTCATACAGTCCACCTCATTACAAACTATCCCCATCTACAGCTAGTTCTATCAAGTCCACCTCATTACAGCATATCCCCATCTACAGCTAGTTCTATCAAGTCCACCTCATTACAACATATCCCTATCTACAGCTAGTTCTACCCAGTCCACCTCATTACAAACTATCCCCATCTACAGCTAGTTCTATCAAGTCCACCTCATTACAAACTATCCCCATCTACAGCTAGTTCTATCAAGTTCACCTCATTACAACATATCCCTATCTACAGCTAGTTCTATCAAGTCCACCTCATTACAACATATCCCTATCTACAGCTAGTTCTACCCAGTCCACCTCATTACAACATATCCCTATCTACAGCTAGTTCTACCCAGTCCACCTCATTACAAACTATCCCCATCTACAGCTAGTTCTAATCAAGTCCACCTCATTACAACATATCCCCATCTTAAGCTAATATCACAGGAGGGTGAGCTTTACAGTAATGTTGTATACATCAAAAGTGACCGCTGCAGATCCCATGACTTGACGTATGAATACGTGAAAGTATATTTAGAAACTTTTATAGATGTCAGATAAGAAAGGCCTTTATTATAAAAGACAAGCATGTAGGCCTGCCTGTTTTACATAAAAGTTTGCAAACCCCGCTCCGGTTGTCGGACGGTCATAAGCGTCGACCTTGTAGTAATAGATTGGCTTGCTATGATCGGGAAGGTTGTCGTTCAAATCCCAGTCGGGCGTACTGATGGAGGTTTACCATGAATGGTTCCCCTCTCCACGTCCACGCAAATGCAATTGCATTCCTACTCAAGCTCTCTACCTTCATTCTCATCCAGTTAGCGTGACTAACGTGAGTTTAATCCACGGTAGGGGGAAAGAGGAATAGATAAATCAATAAACGAGTGAGTGTCGTAGACATTATTAAATGATATATCTGTCGCCATCGGTGGTCTTGGGTTAAAGTGCTCGCCTCAGTACACGATGTTCATGTGTTCAAACCCAACTGGGGGCCAAGGGGTTTTTACTGAGCGATAAAAATCCGTAGCACAACTTCCTTTGGAGGGAAAGTAAAGTCATCTGTCCCATGTCGATTGTGGCATATAAATGTACCCTGAAAAGGTGTGTTAAAATACCTTTCCAGGTAAAAATGGTATAATCTTTCACATTGGTTCGTAAAAATCATCGTGTGCCGATATAATCAGTCGTTTCAGAAAGTGTACGTTAAATACCTATAATAAATAATAATTTGATATAATGTATCGTCCTCGTTGGTGATATATTCAACCAATAGAACTAACTTGGTGTCTACTAAACTTGAACAATGGAATTCTCGACATTTTCCCCGATTTCCCCTCATAATTTCCTAAAATTCCCGACTCAAAAATGCCACACCCTTCTACCCTTCAACACCCCCTGAAGGTTTATGTTATTCCTTTTTATGAATAATAATAATAATAATAGCTTAAAAATTTAAACAAACAGTTTATTTGTATTAACAAAGTCTACTAAGAATTAGAAAAATTATAAAATATATTACACAGCTACAAACAAAAAAAGACAGTTTGAATCTCATTGTAATGTACTGTTTAATGATCAATATATTTCATATTTCGAGTAAAACAACATTTTCCCGGATATTTTTTATAATTTACCAAATTCTCGACTTATTCCCGTTTTTTCTCAACCACTTCAAAATCCCGGTTGATTCCAGTATTCCCTGATTTTTCCGGATGGTAGAAGCCCTGACTAATGTGTACATAGATTGTGTAGTTTTACATCCATTACTGTTTCCAGCCTGTGGTCTGAGAAAGTTTTTTATTGAAGCCATATATTTCCCACTACCGGCTTGCCAGGCCTGTCTTAGCTTCATATGCCTTATAATCTAACTTAAGACGAGGACAGGCACAACATCCAGTCCCCAGACGTTAATTCATCAATGTGAAAGGGTAAACCCACATTTCACCAATGGTAATTTTTTCTGTCATTTCAGGATTAGAACCCGGGACTCTTATCTCTGTAGACAGACACGTTACCGACTGAGCAAAGATGTCGGATACATCGTGAAGTAAATTATGAAAAATTCCCCAAGGCTGTTCAAACGAGTGTATTTGTTGGGGAAAAATTTATTTTGATATTGAGAACAGCTTAGGTGTAAATATTCTTCGGGAAGAAGTGGCAAAGTTATTTGCGAAAACAAACAAATTAAGTAGAATATACAAGAGAATAGCTAACAACCCTACATTTAACCGTTCACAAAAACAGTTATTTGAATATTTACTTCATAGCATGGCGAATGTGGCGAACTGCCAAGCCAGATCTTGATACAACGATTTACTTAGGAAGCCCCAGGAATAACCAGAACTGCGTGTCCATCAAGAAACCTTTATTGCTATTTAGGATCCTTGGAGGCTGATTGGATAGAGCTATGAGCGGTTCAACATGCGCTAGGAGTGCCGTTAAAGAAGTGCTAAGAGAGCTGTTAAAGAAGTGCTAAGAACGGTTAAAGAAGCGCTAAGAGAGCGGTTAAAGAAGTGCTAAGAACGGTTAAAGAAGTGCTAAGAGAGCTGTTAAAGAAGTGCTAAGAACGGTTAAAGAAGTGCTAAGAGAGCAGTTAAGAAGTGCTAAGAGCGGTTAAAGAAGCACTAAAAGAGCGGTTAAAGACGTGCTGAGAGCTATTAAAGAAGAGCTAAGAGAGCCTTTAAAGGAGATCTAAGATAGCGGTTAAAGAAGTGCTAAAAGAGCGGTAAAGAAGTGCTAAAAGAGCTGTTAAACAAGTGCTAAGAGCGATTAAAGGTTGAAGCACACGTGCCCGTATCGCATCATAGTGGTCAATTTCTACAAAATTGAATAAGGAGAAACATACTTCGGTAGTCAAATGGTCTAAGGCATCTCTCTCGCAATTGATTGGACTTGCGATGACGGAAAGATCGAGATTCGATTCCCGGTCAGGTGTATTGAGAAGGATTTCCAGTCATTAATCAAAACTTCCTCACCCCTAGCACAATTAGTGTAATTAGTGTAATATATGCGCATGGTCCGAACGGGTAGTAGGCCCTAGGACGCGGCGAGAAATTAAAGAAAAACTCACTTAGTAAAAAACACTTTCAGTAGGGATGATCGGGATTTGAGACTCGCCCCCCACATCACCAGCAAACCAGGCTAGACGAAGCTAACGCATCAGCCCGTGTGGCCACCGATGCAATAAAACAAAATTAATTGGAATAAGTCAAACTTGATGATCTTGGGGTAAAACTCTTGCCTCGGGACACCGATCTTCACGGGTTCAAACCCAGCCAAGGTCAACAGATCTTTTTACGGGTCTATGAAAATGAGTTGCACAACTTTCATCGTATGGGAAGTAAAGCCATCTGTCCTATATTGATTGCGGCACGTAAAAAATCCCTGAAAGCTATAAGAGATACTGTCACGACGAAAATGTGTTAGCTCTTTCTAACTCGCTAGTAGAAATTCGGTGCAGAATACTTTCTTCCAGATGGTGCGGTTGGGTGACAATAGCCATCTGAACTGCTCCGGATGGATGAGAAAGCACATACAAAAACCTTTGGGTCGCAGACTCTTAATTTATTAAGCAATGTATTCATATTGTGTGTTTTTTTTAAGTTATTGCAAAGTTTCTTTCATAGACCAACTATTGAGTTGTATAAAATTAGTAAAAATCAGGACATTAGAACCATCATCACACAAAATATATTATACCCAGGATCATTTAAACCATATGTTCGCTTGTAAAAAATATATACCGTGATAACATAATAGTATTTAATGATAAATTGTTGGCGCGAATATCATCGTACCTACTATAGTATGGCGGCTGTCATTCAAGTAGAGAGTTCTAAGAGACAGAATTAAATATTGTAGGGCAGGTAGAGTAATAACACAGGTGGGGTAACGAAAACATAACACAGGTGGGGTAGTGAGAACAGAACACAGGTGGGGTAGTGAGATCAGAACACAGGTGGGGTAGTGAGAACAGAACACAGGTGTAGTGAGAACAGAACACAGGTGGGGTAACGAAAACATAACACAGGTGGGGTAACTAAAACAGAACACAGGTGGGGTAGTGAGAACAGAACACAGGTGTAGATGAAAACAGAACACAGGTGTAGTGAAAACAGAACACGGGTGGGGTAGTGAGAACAGAACACAGGTGGGGTAAAGAAAACATAACACAGGTGGGGTAGTGAGAACAGAACACAGGTGGGGTAAAGAAAACATAACACAGGTGGGATAGTGAGAACAGAACACAGGTGGGGTAAAGAAAACATAAACACAGAATAGCAAGAAAAGAACAGAGAAGAATTTAAAAAAAACTAGAAGAAAAAACAGAGCACAGGTAAAGCGAAAACCAAACCACTACAATGGAAATTTAGAATAAAGTAAAATGGCATAATAGCTATCAAATGTAGGCCTATATAAGAACAAAAAAAGAGGAAATCAAAGGTCTTTATGGACAGTCGAAAATGTTAAAGGTATTTGACTACCGGTTGATGCATTGAGCTGTCAAAAGCAATCATTTTTTAACTGTGTAAAAGGCATTATGTCCGTAGGTGCGCGCGCATGTGCAGTGCTCATACCAAAAACCTCCCTTACCTTCCAGGATGAGTTCGTCGTCGAGAGAGCCAGGGTCGGTACGACCCGCCGTGGCACCTTGCGGTGAACCCGAGATATCCTCGTCGTACAAGTACGGGTCGTCCTCCTCCTCGTCGTCGAATCTCTCGTCATCGTCGTCCGGTGACAAGTCCAGGGCGTCTTGCCTCTGTAGCCGGACCAGGTCCTGATGGAACCAAAGGCTTGAACCCTGAACGCAGTCCCACTCGTCAAAGAACGACGCCATAACCACTAAGAGCTACCTCCCCACACCCTAAACCTCACCACCCAGCACCCCCCAAAGGATAACAGCGTCTAGCACTCCCCAAAGGATAAGAGCGTCTAACACTCCCGAAAGTATAACAGCGTCTATCACTCCCGAAAGGATAACAACGTCCAACACTCGCCAAAGGATAACAGCGTCTAACACTCCCGAAAGTATAACAGCGTCTATCACTCCCGAAAGGATAACAACGTCCAACACTCGCCAAAGGATAACAACGTCCAACACTCGCCAAAGGATAACAGCGTCTAACACTCCCGAAAGGATAACAGCGTCCAACACTCACGAAACGATCACATCACACTAAGCTTCCAAAAAAGAAGCGTGGTCCTCAATATTCTAAACTAACAACTACAAACTAAACCTTAAGAAGTGCCTAACACGTTCCTTTCTGAAGCCTCCATCAAGAAACTTCAGACGACAATTGAAGAAACAACAATTGCACGAACCCAAACGTATAATACGAGTAAATACTAATGCAAGTCCAATTGAACCCACCATAATCTAGGACGGACACGAAATAAGTTCCCACACGTCACCTGCCATACAGCTCGTCAGCTTCTCGGACCAAACAGAGTTCGCCCAGAGGAGATCCTACGGACCATCGACGGCGATCACTTCTAGTTCTCGCGAGGTGATGATGATGATCCCAGAAGGTGCGAAAACCAAACATCGAGCCAAGGTGAGCATCGGGCAAACAAGGAAATATTATCTCTCTCTGAAGGTGAAGAGACGCGGGCGTCGCTCTTTGTCAACTGAAACCTGTGCAAATACTGACCGCCGAATGCCAATCGGGACTGAGGACTTATCTCGAGAGCGTGACGTGATCTCTATCTTATCGCAGTATCTCTCTCTCTCTCTTTCTCTCAAAGAAAACGTGGGATGAGACCTGGGGATCACACATTGTTATGCAGATTTCTGGTTTGAGGGGAAGAATGGAAAGGGGGGCGGGGAGGGCGTAATTATGGAACAGAGTAGTAAGACAGTAATTAACGTCTCTCATACTCGCACCTGTGGGCACGAGCACAGATAAAGAAGAAAGTCTCTTCTAGTCTAGTTTAAGGGTGACGCCAAAGGTCAAGATTCAAATCATAAGGAGCCCGTACACATTCAGGATTTTTTGGCATTCTTTTTTTAACTTAACGTGATTAAACTGCAAGGGAAACAATACGACAGTGGCGAGAGAATGATCCCCAACAGAATCAAACCTCACTCGATTCTCTTCCGTTTCCATCGCCGTGATTAACCTAACGGTTGACAATCCCGAGGGCTAGGACAGTTCACCCCGCACGAGAGTAGAGGGAGGTTCTGTGGCGTCACAATCCCGCACAAGATCACTAACAGGATTGAACTATCCCTTTGGCGGAGAAGACTAGAATAGTTATGAAAGTGTCGGGGGCAAATTCTATTAGTGATTTTCGTTCGGTTATCACGAATGGGAAACCGTACGAAAAGGACCGAGTGTGCAGGTGCTTTGTGGGTAAACGGGATATCAGGACGAGAAACCCGCCGGGTAATCGTGACAGGGACTCCGGTGTTCGACGCTTTATTGATACCAATCTGCGTATCATTTAATTATTTAAAAATTGACTCAAGCAATGAGAAACTATTGTTTCTAGAACTTATAAACCGAAGATGAAGGAATAGAATGTTCTGGGGAAGGGACCTTTACACACACATCCTCTGCTACGTGAACGTCTAAAAAAAAAAGCTTGAATTGAGGCATCCCAAATGACAGGACAACTTTCTACTTCAGCCATAAAATATTATGTGGCGATTAAATCCAAAATCATGGCTAGAAATATAAATACCGCAATGTATTAGGTTTGGAACGAGCCAAAGACAGAATTACACACAGCGTCTTGACACTTGTGTCCTAGTGTGAACAAGCTCCTAAAGTTAACAGTCCAATTTTCAACGGAAGAAACTGAGAGCTAGAAAGGTTAAGATATCTACTTTCACGTATCCATACGTCAAGTCATGTAATCTGCAGCTTTCACGTTTGATAGGTGTTATCATTATTATTATTAGCACCACGTCTTACTACCCGTTTGGGTTATACGCACTTACGCTAATGTGTAATGGTAGGGTGATTGTGAGATGAAATGAAGGACCTACAGTTTAACGTGGAATCCAAACCACGGTGGAGACCTGGCATTCCCCACATTCACAAGATGTCTTGTCAGAGGTGTAGGAAGGGTTTGGTAATCAGATAAATTTGTGCCGGGACCGAGGATTGAACCCCGGCCGCCAGCACAGAAGTCTGACACCTTACCCCTAGATAGGTGTTATCAAAAACTCTAATCAGAATATGGTTTATTTATTTTGTGATGTTGTAAGCGGCCAGGTGGTGGTAAGTTTTTCCAGACACAAATTCCCCGTGTTTCTTAGGTGTTATGCGTGGGTTATATCAAATTATAATGGATTAAGTAGCCAAGCTATTATAGTACAGATAGCGCGACATTAAAATATATTATTTAATAAAATGACACCTGGACAAGGGACTCAAACCCAGGACATTTGGTGGTTTGGTACAACTGAGTTATCCAGAAATCTTCCCGTGCATAGGAAAATTCTTCACTGATATTTTAACACAGAGTCAATTAGTAGCCCATTTATTTTTAATTATTAGAGGTATTTAACATGCACTTTCTTAACTGACTGATTATTTACGCACATGATAATTTCTATGAGCGAGAGCGAAAGAACTTATCAAATTTGCAAGAATATATATTTTCACATACCTTCCAGGGTTTTTTTTACATGCCACAATCCGCATGGGACCAACGGTTTTACTTCTACTCCGAGGGAAGTTGTGCTACGGGTTTTTATCGCTCAAAAAAATCCATCAACCCAGGCTTGGTTCGAATCAACAAACATTGGGTCCTGAGGCGAGAACTTTATCCCAGGACAACCGATGTCAACAAAATCAAATTATTGATATATATATATGTGACCACCACTGTGGTTCAGTGGTGTCAAGAGAGCTCCAGACTACTTATCTAAGAGGTCCGAGTTTGTTCCCCGACGATTGTATGTTTATATCTGTGAAGCAGTGGGTCTGAAACGGTCTGAGAATATGCCTTGTGAGAAAATATAAGTAGCATCTTCGGTCTAGAAAATTGAGATTAACGTTAGGCCATAGGGTTTATTGTGCTGCCCACATAACACCCTCTATCCACAAATATTGGCACTATCTCCACCAACATACGGTGGCGCTTGGTCAGTATAGCTTGATTGCGAGCTGACGACATAGACTTTAGTTATCTAGCTATGTATGTGTATGTGTATGTGTATGAGGTAATTAAGCTTTTCGTTGATTGTAGTACTAGCCGTGATTCAACTATGTTAAACGTAGGCCGTGTTCTAGGAAACAGAAAGTCCCATAATTTCCACCTTCCACCTTTAGTGGTAAGTAGTCCAAGATGAAACGTAAACATATTTTAACATAAGAATCTAGTTCAAAGTGCGCCATTTATTAATAACAAGGCCACAAATAAAAGTGTAGATAAAAGGTGAGATAGCAGCCAAGAACTGGGTCTAAAAAAAAAAAAACTAGAATATTCCGAAACACGGTACAAAGGTGTGATCAACAAAACATCGGAACAAAAGGTCTAAATATAAACAATACATATTTATATCACCACGTCTTACTACCCGTTCGGGTTATACGCACTTACGCTAATATGTAATGNACTACCCGTTCGGGTTATACGCACTTACGCTAATATGTAATGGTAGGGTGATTGTGAGATGAAACGGAGGACCTACAGTTTAACGTGGGATCCGAACCACTGTGGAGGCCTGGCATTCCTCACATTAATAATAATAATTAATTCTAGAAGTCATAAAATGTGACCTTATAGATTGCTCCAAACTTGGATTGTTAATTTTCGGAATAAATCACCTATTATTTGCTAGGACGTGACCCCGACCCCCTCACTAACAACAATCGTGGTTCTGTGTTTGTTCTAGAATCAGTTAGTGGGCACATGACTCGTACAGACGAGTGTTCTTATAGGCCCCGTGTTCGACCTCAGACACTGGCGCCAGGCCAGAGTACGTTGCTCTGGCTATTTTCAGTTTACAGGCCGTGCTTTAGATAGCGCGGCGTGCGGGAATGAAATGGCTGCTTTAAGGTGGGGATGTAGGGGAAGCGAGAAAAGCTTAGTGTTTTAATAGCAACTTTTTTTTTAACAAAATAAATGAAATATTTTAGCACCACGCCCTACTAACTGTTCGGATTAGAGGCTTATGTACTAATTACGCTAATGGTTTTAGGGATTATTAAGGATATATATAGGAAGTGTATCAACATTTGCGGAGCGGTAGAGAAAACCATTTTAGAAAAAACGCCCTCTGTACACCCTATCGAGATCCTTGAACCGCTTCGGTGGCCGCATGATCTAAGGCGCTACTTTCACAGTTGACTAGAATGCCGATAACGGGAAAATAAGGGTTCGAATCTCGGTCAGGTGTATTGAGGGTGGTTTTTATTATCCAAAATGATTTTTGCACTCTCCCTCACCACGCAAATGCGGGCACATTTTCTATAAACTTCCATCCCATAAATCAGTAGCGTAATTAGTACACGAGTGTATAAGCCCGGGTAATAAAACGCGCTACTAACAAAATTGTACTTTTAGCACCGCATCTTACTACCCGTTCGGTTTATACACATATGTACTAATTACACCAATGGGTTGGGGATTAAGAAGGCTTGATTGAGACAAAATGTATCCGCATTAGCGCGGAAGGAGAGTGTAAAATCATTTAGGAAAACCCCTCTCACACGAAATAAGCGCGTTAGAACACGCGGCCACTAAAGCGGGTATGAGTAAAGTTTAATTTAGGGGAACTAAACTTAAATTCGCATGGAGGGAGAGTGGAAAACCGTTTAGAAAAACTCACACGGTAGGGATCATGGGCAATGAGGGATTTCAATCCCCCTTATCACTCTGCAATGTTTACACTTTTTTTAATTTTAATGAAAAAATAAGATCATAGTCATAGTCAATAGAGATAAAAATAATAAAATGTACATTTCCTCCCATTCTCAAAACCTTTCTTTACATTTTGTTATTTTCAATAAACTTGTGAAAAATATTATCTTTTTTCTTCAATAAAAATA
>CABFVZ010001350.1:0-68575 GCA_902151445.1 Timema monikensis
CTCGTCCGGTCGGTGAAATTGGGTAAGCGCTGTTCTTGTTGACTCTCCCTTTTTTAGACGCCTTGTAGCAATAATTGCTACACTTTTTTATGGAAGCGGCGCCTGTCCATCAAATATGCTTTATATATATATATATTTCATTTTGAAACAATTATTTTGTATGGCTCTTTCTTTTTAGTTATAGAAATCATTTAATTTATTTGGTAGCCAGTTATAAGAGGTCACAAGTAGGAATATATATATGTACATATAAAATAATGCCGCAGTGAAAAATATTCTAATTCTAAATATTGCTGTTTTGTGTGATGCCAGAACTTTTATTTCCTTGGATTTGAGAGCTTAGCATCAAGGGTATCGAAAGTATCAAATTTTACATGCTTGGTAATGTTTTTTAATTGTTAAGTTAGAAGGGCTCCATTTTCCTTGTAAATGTGTTGACCTTGCTTTTCTACCCTCCTCTTAGTGTTTATACAACCCATTTTTTTTCTTAGTTAGTATGATAAAGGAATATTTCGACAGTTTAAAAGCTCGTGAAAATGATCAAAAGATATAAGTATGAAGACAGTGAGAAAATATGAAGAAGAAAGTTTTATTTATTTTCTACCAAGGCCTAACCTGACTATTTTTTTTCCCTTCTCACTTAGATTACGTTACTTTAAAGTTATTAATATACTCTAATTTATACAGTTAGATCATATTTTCAATAACTTATAGTAAAATTTATTTGAATATATAAAAACCCTTTTTAAAAAAAGTTGCATTAACAAATAACAATTTTAAGTCCATTGAAGTTTGTTCTTACAATACTTCACTTTGATAACCTTTGTTTGGTACTTAGTTCTGTCTAGCGCTTGTTAAACCAGACCAAATGAGAATTAAAAACTGGAGCATAGGGTGAAATATTTTACTATTGAGGTTCAAAGTTAGGACATAAAAAAAAGTTAGGCAAAAAAACAAACAAGACTGATGAATGTATTTATATTCTACAAATAACTGTATCATACTAAAAGTTCTGTATTATTATATTTGGAAGAAGATACAGGAGGAAAGGTGGATGGAAACTATACTATACTAAGAATTCTATTCAACATGTCAGGAACAAAAGTATGCATGGGTCACAAATACTAGAATCTTGCGAATAGTTTGCAAACATACAATGATAATATACTATCAGGGAAAAACATAAACAACAAAAAAAAGTTTGCCTGGATATAGTATTTAGAATTGTAAATAATAATTTTGATATTATTTGAAATGAAAGAGAAAAAAAATCTGTCCAAAGATTTAAAAAATTAAGTAATTTTTTTTTAACTAAAAGGTTTGTCATGACTTAGATATACCAGAATAAAGAGTACTTCCAATTATGTTTATATTTCCCTGCTAGTCTTAATCCAGGTTAGTTGAAATTATCAATTTCTATCGAAAATATAAAGAATCACACCGGACATAAAATGTAAGGTGACAAACAACATTTCAAATTAGTTATAAAAAACAAAAAGTAGATAAAATGTTTTAAGTTTGGAATCTCATTCAATTACAGATAAGTTAAAGAAAACTTAGTTTTTTTTTTAAGTTATGCTAAAACACTTTTTAAATATGGTTTACAAATCTTTAGAAACAGTCGACTGTAAAATACTACATGAAAATTGACAAAAATAAGGAATATAAACTAATAAGTGAAAATTGAGTAAAGAAAGCCCATCTAGAAAAATCGAAAAAAGAAAAAAAAAATGGGAAGAATCCAATCCGCCAAGGTGACATCATCTTCCTGCTTTCTACTTACTTTTATGATTAAAAATAAGTCACGATACATTTAAACACAAATAAGGTTTTTACATTTCGGCATTGTTCCTTTATCAAATATAAACAGGTACAGAAACAGAAGGAAAGCACTTTGAACAAATCTTCTCCCACCTCTCCCTCCAGTTCTAAATGGCGTAGGTTGGTGTTAGTTAAAAGTGATTTTCTTCTGTTATTGGCCTTCTTTTTGTTTGATAAGGGTAATAATGCAAAAATGTATAAAGTATGTGTGATTTTTTTTCTACAATAGAAGACAGAAGAAAGGAAGAAGATGTCACCACAATGGATCCTTCCCACATTTTTTTCCTCTTTCTCTTACATGGCTTTATTTTCTCAATTTTCACTAATTCGTTCTGCTTTCACTTATTTTTATTTTAATCAATTTTTATGAATCATAATTTAATTTAGCTATTGGGCCTATGAGTGTAAATAAAACCAGTCAATGATGTTTGATTTAAAACTGGGCCCTTACTAAAATAAGTGTTTATATAAGTTTATTGGCCTACTTTTACTCTATGTGTAAATTAATTTAAAACCTAGATATATTTTTTTTAAATGAACATTAAATAACATAAAACAATGGAATGAGTTTCCAAAAGTTGGAAGTAACAAAATACAATAATTCTTGAACTATAAAATTTGTTAGTATCATAAATAAAATAAGAGATACAATCATATACAAAAGGTTAGATACAGGATTTTTTCTAAATGGATTAATGAATTATTAATTAAGCTAAAATAAATGCATAGTTAATAGTAAGCTGTAGTCAATCATCACACATATCAAATGTCAGTATAATAAAAACTACAAATGGCAACCATACATTACACAATACCTTATCGGTAATATAATAAAAAGCACTTTTTCCCCCTCTTTAAAACATAATTGAGTCTGTGTAGTAAAAAACAAGAAAACGAGATAAAAACCATAAATGTTCACAAAACCAATTAATGCCACTCTTTGCAATTTTCTCCCACCTGGATGCAATGAAGAACTTTCTAAATTTAATTAGAAAATGTTTTAAGACCAAACAAAGACTACAGTGGGAATATTTTAATCAGGATGGCCACTCAAACTCCAGAATATTATTCCAGTATAGTTCCCTGTTTTTCTAGTAAAAAAACCAAACAATAAAACATCTTTTTTTTTCCCCTTTGGTTGTGAGAATTTAAACAAATGAATCTGAGTGAAAATGTTTGGTAAGATGTATTTTAAACACACCAACCAATTTTAGTACCTGAGCAAGTATTGTTGATAAGTGTTTTATACTAAATACCTAGGTTAGCAGACTATTGGAGTATTGTAAGATTAATATCAACCATCTCAACTATCAACTATCTCTTTAAACCCACTTTGGTGGTTGCATGGTCTAACACGCTAATTTTGTGTTTGAATAGACTATCAAAGATGGGGAGATCGAGGTTTGATCCCGATCGGGTGCACTGTTTTTATTTATCTCCTTAAATGGTTTTCAATTCTCCCTCTACACAATTGCAGGTGCATTTCCTCTAAATTAAGCCTTATTCATCCCTAACCTCTTAATGGATTTAGTACATAGGTGTATATTTTGAATGGGTAGTAAAAGACTGGGCTAAGAAAAATGATCTCTTAAAACACTTTAAATTAATTCAAGGTGGTGTAATGATAATGATTTGGACCCTTCTCATATATTTAAAAAGTCATGTATGAAGGTATTTTCAGCTAATTAAACAATATCACTTCAATCGGCGCTCATCGCCGATAAGTAACGTATTAATGGGTCTTAAGTTAAAAAATTAAGTCCTAAGCATCTCCCTTCACCACGAGCCATCAGAGGAACCCTATCTTCACCATAAAAAAAATCAGGGTAAAACCATGGAATATTTCTAAATCCTCATCGCACCCCCCTTTTTTTAAAGGTTTATGATAAAGTCATTATTCCACTTGTGATGATTGTGTACCCAGCCACAAGTAGAGTGGGGCAAGTTACGAGTTAAACGGGAACAGTGGTACATACACAAATATGCTGCACCCGGTGGTGAAGGAACCTTAATTAAGTACATTATTTTAGCACAGAGTCTTACTACCTGTTCAAGTTATACGCATATGTACTGATTACGCTAGTGAGTTTAAGATGATGAAGGTTGAATTTAAAGTGTAACCACATTTGCATGGCAGGAGAGTGAAAAACCATCCATAATAACACCCGACCAAGATTTGTACCTTGATCTCCCTGTGATCAGCATTATAGTCTAGCGCCAGAGTAGTGCTTTAGACCACGCGGCCACAGAAGCAGGAATAAAAAGTTTTAAAAACACAATTGTGGCTAAAGTCAAGCCTCAACGAAAGCACACAGTCATGGAATTTTTTTTTTTTAAACTTAAATGCCTCTAGAAGCTATTTTAGGAGGTCCTTATCTGGAGACAAAACCTTTATAACTAGTTAGATTGGTCCTTATCTAGAGAAAAAACCCTTAGAACTATTTAGATTGGTCCTTATCTGGAGACAAAACCTTCTAAACTATTTTGATTGGAGTATATTAATTTTGAAGTCATCTTCCCCTAGAAGCTATTTATGTTGGTCCTCGCCTTTGAATTTCTGAGAGACGGCAAAATTCAAGCCCTTTTCTCAGGTTTTTTCCTGATGGCCAAAATTCAAGCATAATTTCTGGTTGTCTCGATCAGTGGCCACCTTCTAAATGTGACAAAATCTATATTTTACTATCATTTTTGAATGATTATATTTAAATATTTTTTGTATCAGTTTGAAGCAAGTGTGAATTTTTTAAAATAATCAATATCTTAATTCTTACAAACTTTGAAAAAATCTAGATTTAATGTAGCACTTCTCAACCTTTGTACTAACTTAATATATAATTGTTTCATGAGTAATAAAAAGCCCAACGATGAATAAACTTATTGTGTCCTTTCATTAATGATATTTTAATTGAAAATGTGAACATGTAAAAGGATCATTATCGATACTCAAAAGAATCAAAGCTAAATTTTTAGGAATATTAACATAAACAATAAGAGTAAACTGTTTGTTGTGAACAAATTTAGTAGGTAATACTTATGGCTCATTTATGTGAAAATTCGCTTATGGCTCATTTATGTGAAAATTCGGAGACATTAGGACAGGTCCACCGCAATACAAACTTTAAAAATAAATAAATAAACGGTAAATCCAAAAAGATATTGGAAAGTGCCATTTGTTAATAATACTTACTAGCCAAACACATTCACCATTCTAGAAAAATTTTAGTATGAATTTAGTAAATATTAATAATCAGTGTAAAAGAGAGAAAAGATCTAACCTTCCCTTGCGCGACGAAGGTCCAAGGCTGACTTCACTCGAGCTTGGCTTCATGCTGGGGGTACACACAGACAAACACGTGAAGGACAAACACAAGCATGCATGCACAAAAAGACAAAATAAAAACACACAAAAATAAATACACTACATCAAGTGTAGACAAAGTACAGCACAAGCAAATTTTTTCTTCCTAATTTAAATTATTATTTTTTTAATTTTAAATGTCTATAAATCTGATTTTCACTTTAAAAATTTGTTTTTATTTTCTGAAAACATTTGAGTGTGATTCAAATTTTATCCAAAGAAAGAATCTAATCCAAAAACAAACCACTTTTATCGGTGAAAAATGAACAAGAGGTGCAACGTAGGTATTAAGCTTGATTCACACGCTCACCGAAAATAGAAAGCAAAATCTGTGCAATCATTCACAAACTTTTAAGTTGACCCATGCTGCATTGCAACGCTAACTTTAAACAGCTGATTATTTTCTAGTGGATAAACATATATTTTAGATCACTGTCCCGATGGTTGTTTACAAATTTTAACGCTGTGTTGTGGCATATTCCAATACATCGATACACGCTTTACATTACCGGGCTATTTCAAATTTCACAACGGCCAACAGAGATGTCTGCTAGCTTCTGGCTGTAGAGCGCATGCATTGACAAGTGTGCATGCGCACTAATTTGAGATGGTTGGTTCTGATATTTGATTGGTTCTCCTGCGCCTAACATCTCGGGCAGAGCGGACAAAGTAGAGAATAGTTGAACATATGCATAACAGCTCGCGCCGATTAAGCGGAAATCTTATGATTGGCTTAGAGCGTGTCACGTGACCTTGTTTCTGTTCTGCACTAGTTTTCCGGCGAATGTGTGAATCCCCTGTTAGAATATAAACATGCAGAAGGTGAAGAGAAGGGGGAAAATATATATATAAAAAAATGTTTAAAACCCAAGCGATTAACAAACATGGAAAACCAAGGGGTGGGAAAAGGAAGTGTAATAAACACACCTTGACTTGCGTATCGGGATGTCGTGCTCAGGCGAGGATCCTCGATCCTTATCCTGCTGATCCTTACTGCTCACAAGGGGAGAGGGGGGAAACAAAAAAACAACACAATAACCACAAAGACATGCAAAAAAAAAATCGGGTGACAATAAAAAATAATGCAAAAACCAAATGGATATACAAACACATAAAGAGCTACACTTATTTTTAAGATAAAACTTTTAGAAAACCACCAAAAATAAACTGTGTGTGGGAAATATCTTCCATAAAAAGTGTGATAAGTGCGTCATGCAAGTAAACTAATTAAGAAAAAGTGAACACTTACTTTTTTTGTATGTTGAAAATGCGAAAATTTACCAATTTTAAAAATTCTTATTTTTTTTCCATAAAATTAAAATGAAGGGTAAAGTTTAGTGATCAAATTAAACAGTACGATTTGTTTTAAGCCCAAAAATTTGTATTACTAAAAACCATATTATAAGAAACATAATTTGTTTTAAACTAAAAAAAAAAAAAGAAACATGTGGTGAGTTAATCTATAATGATAATTATTGTTATTAACATAATAACAAAGAAGAAATATTGATGTTTAACTTTGCTTAGACATGCCCGAGTAAATTAAAATTCAACCCTTTCTACCCTTCTACAACTACTTAAAAAAAAAAAGGATGCATTGGGTTCAAAACATTTCTAAACTTACAAAGAAATCTCTGTCAGACACACATAACAAATTACATTTAAATACCAGCCCATCTTAAAATTAAAGTTTCTAGGTAGATATATACACTACCTATTTTTTTTATAGAACTAATATGATTTGGAAGATTTGCACACCCCTAATATTTTAACAACTGGGCAAGCTTATGGAACACTACTTTAGATGTGTAAGTTTGAAGACAGCTCTATTCTCATCATAGTTGGTCGAATGTTTTCCCTAGTGGGGATGGGTTTTGTACTCACGAAGGTGTGGAGGTCTTGGGCTTGGAAAGTTTACGATCCTTGGATGATTGTGTAGCCTGTGTCGTGGGTGGTTGCTTCACTTGTCTCGACTTGCAGACGCTGTCCACCTCAACCTGCCTCTTGGATGTATTCTCCATAAACTCCCGATGGTCCGTTATGAGGCCCTCCAAGGTCTTCAGGTCATCAGGCAAAGGTTCCGTCTCCAGAGCTATCAAATTACCCTCCAAGCCAGCGAGCCAAGCCAGGAGTTCCTCAAGAAGGCCTTCCAAGTCCCGCAAAGAGCGAAGATGTTCCGTCAGGCGTTGCTCTCGCTAAGTGAAATTAAAAACAAAAAATTGGCATACTATTTGTGTTTTATATTTATAATTTTGTCCATGATTTATATTCGAGATTCAAAGGTAAAGAAAATGGAGATTAGGATTCGTAAAACAGTGGATTCAATCCAACTCTAATGTGTACACACACATATATATCTAAGTGTTCAGAAAAAGCTAGTAATTACCTGCGAACCCCAAGTGAAGACCTCTTCCCATCTCGACTGAATGATTGTGATCCAATGTTTAATAACTGTAGCACCGTCTGGGTGTGCCTTGGCAAGAATACGTTGGGCAAGTTCAATAGTCGCATCTTTCTCTCGCGCCTTCTCTGCCATTTCTCTCATAAACCTGAGGAGAAAATATGAAAGGTTATGTTATGGTTGAGCAGAAGAATTGATTTCTAATCATTTAATGTTAATATTAACTTAAACTTAAGAAGAATATTTATAGTAAGTAACGTGAAAATATAGTGATAATGTAGACAAGGAAATAATATTAAACTGTAAAAATAAATAATTATTTATTTAATCATAACAGTAACCAACTATGAAAAAATTGCGTTTGTTCCTTTCATACGTTTTCAATCCACCTTTCCTGTAACTTCTTCCAAATTTAATATAATTTTGAAAGAATATATTTAAATTTGCAATATTTAAATAATGTTTTTTTAAATATAGTCACCAGTTTATTTTGTCTTAATTTCAGGATAAATACAACACAACATCAAACTACAACTTAACAACCTGGTGAAAGGAAACATTACACTCCAATAAATACTCGTCAGGAATCAGACATAGAAAAGCGTGTATTCAACTGAACTAAGGCATCGATGCTACTCACTTCTCATGTTCCGCTAGATGGTTGCGTGTTTCCTGTTCATCTTCGGGCAGAGGACCAGCAAACCTAAGTTTCATCTCTGCATCACTCAGCCACTCGAGAAGCATGTGTACAGACTTATGGAGTTGTTCAGCCTAGAGAGAGAGAGAGAGACAAATGTTCTCATATAAATTAATCAAATAAACATTATTTTAATAAAAACTCAATTCAAAGTAGCTTATCAGTTAAGCAAATAAGAATTATTATGGACCACAGATGACATAAAAGGGTTAGCTAAATAATAAATATCCTGTCCAAAGGAAATACTATGGGCCAGTTTCATAGTTAGACTAGATAAGCCACGGCACTATGCTAAATACATAGTGACACCAACCAGAACAGAATAGACGAGTTTAAGATGCAAAACTTGTCCATTCCATTCAAGTTTAGGTAAGTGTCATCCTGTATTTAGCATATTGCCGAACTTGTAGAATGCTAAGTCTGACTATGAAACTGGTTGGATGTGTAAATGATTAAGGTTTGGCACAATCCAGTATTTTTTTCAACATATTTCATTCTAATTTCATCTTATTTTAAATACAGTTTATTTTAGGTCAATAATTCATTGCAAATAACATTTAACTAGACAATTTTTCATCAAAGGAATTAAATGAGAGATATCCCAGGAACACTATACCAAACCTGTGTTCTTCTTTTCATTGTAAAAGCCAAAATGCGTTCGTCCCTTTTATATGTTTCTATCCGCCTTTCTTATACCGTCTTCCAAATATATTAAAAAAAAACCTTTTATCACGTAATACTGGTAACGATATCAAAGCTCCCATAATCCCAACCATCAGGATAATACCTAAAATGAACCAACAATACACCCATACCTCCTTGAGAGCATCTTCTAGTCTATCAGTCTTCCTGTTGCTCAACATGGTGACCTTGTCCCACAAGCCCGAGAGTTCGGACAACTGAGCCTTGATCATAGCAGCATCCACTGCTGTCGCCTTAGCTTCCAAATCTCGTCCTGTCCGCTGAACGGATTCCATTTGAGCTGAGCGACTATGGAGGTCTTCTTCAAATGTCTGTTAACATGGAAATACCATTGACACTAACAATATTAAGAATAAAGCTTCATTTTTTAAAGGGAGAAAATCTTCTCACACATGTCTGGATGAAGGATGGGAGCATCTAGAAGAATAAAAACAATATGACTTGTACGGTGAAAAAGAGAAACATAATTATTGGCTATCTTGAGGAAGAAAATAGCCCTTTATGACTCGATTCTGCCAACTATACCCTATCTCGGTAGGAGAGGTGGTTTCTGAAGAGACAGATAGCAGAAGATTCTTTATTGTGAACATTGGCTGAACGTAACTATTGTAAACCTATTTGGAAATAATAATTATTGATAATAAAGTATTACTAAATCTGACACGTTAGCTCAGTCGGTAACGTGTCTGTCTACTGAGCTAAGGGTTCCGGGTCTAATTCCCGACATGGCAGAAAAATGTATAATTGATTAAATGTGGGTTTACCCTTTCACAGTGATGAATTAACGACCATGGGACTGGATGTTGTGCCTGTCCTAGTCTTTAGTTGGATTTTAAGGCATATGAAGCTATGACAGGCCTAGCAAAACAGTAGTGGAAAATATATGGACCTAGGCCGCAGACTGGAAACAGTAATGGATATAAACATTATAGTATTAATAAGATAGTAATAATTATTTCCAAATGGGTTGACTTTAGTTACTTTCAGCCAATGTTTGTAATAAAGAACATTTTGCTAGTTGTCACCACCTCTCCTATGGTAGATGTGGTGTAGGTGATGAAATTGTGCAACTCTGATTCCCAAACAGGGCTTTAGCTTGTGAAGAGTTTCACCCAACTCTTAAAGGAAATATAGTGACATGTCTCTATAGACAACATTAAGTACACACAATGTGTGGGACTGACCTTGTGTTGCTCCACTAGGGACATGACTGTGTCGAGGTCTCCGTGAACTGGCCCCTCCTCACCTAGAACCTTTTCGACTTTCTGGAGCCACTCCAGTAGAGCCTGCACAGCGTCCTTGAATTGGCCTGAGAACAGCAATGCCTCCTCCAGTTTCCTCTGTCTGCAATATGACAATACAAATGGAGAGTTACTTTTAAAAACCAAAGAACGAAATGCTTACAAACGTCATTGTAATATTAAATTAAATAATATGTCTGTCTGTCATAAGCGTTGCGCTATATCTACCGCAAGTAGAGGGTTGAAATTTTGAAAATTAGTAGCTCCTGTACATGAATATGTGCACTTCAAAGCTTAAATTTTAAAGTTTGGATTAAATTATTTTTAAATTAATTAAAAACTGGGTCGGAAGAAATAAAATGTTTAAGTTTTTTTTTTCTGTCTGTGTGAAGCAAAGAAAAGCGTTGCAAGGAGTAACACCGGGAACTTCTGCTAGTATATAATAAAATGATGTTTCAGATAAATAAAAATTCTAGTGAAAGGGCGCAGACATATTATAACTTTAGGAAGATTCTGATAGGAAGAACAGTATCTTACAGTTGTAAAAGTATTAAAACTATATTCATAAGTCAAGTTAGGCTGTCACTTTTGATAGAATAAATAACTAGAAAATAATAGTAATAATGGTGTGTTTGCCTACTGAGCTAAGGGTCCTGGGTTCAATTCCCAGCATGGCCAAAAATTTATTATTGGTGTAATGAGGGATTATCTTTTCAACGTGATAAATTAATGGTTGGATACTTGATGTTGTTTCTATCCTAGTCTTAAGTTATATATTATAAGGTATATTAAGCTACTACGACAGGCAAGCCAGCCGGTAGTGTAAGAATAAAAGGACCCAGGCCTAAGGCTGGAAACAGTAATGGACAATGTTGCTCGCAACAGATTTTGTATTTACAAGACTTTTCTTTCGATCAGAGTTCCACTATATTAACAGAGTAGCATGCTATAAAAGGTTCACCATAAAATTAACTCCATCTGGCAGTTTGAAAGGTTATCTAATTCATGTTCATTTTGCAATATGGTAATCTAGTGGTATAAAAATGAGCTACTAATCTGTCACTCGGGGCCAGAAGTTTCCACTAATTAAATAATTGGCCAGTAATACGACTTGAGACGCACCTGTCAACAGATTTGGTGCACACTGTAGTCCACTTGTTCTTGAGGTCTGCCAACATCTGTTTCAACGGCACCTCATCAGTCTTGGGCGCCCTCTCTTTGAGCGCTTTGCCTGCCTTCATGGTGGCGTCATATGTTGCTTGCTTGCCGCTCAGCGCCCGCTGGAACTCGCGGTGTTTGGCTAGACGGGCCTTGATGCGCTCTGGGTCATTGCCAATGCTAGACGCCTCGGTTGCCAACTCATCCAGACTCTTCTCGGTGTCTCCCAAGCCACGTCATCAGACCAGACCTAGTAAACATTTGTTAAGATGTATTACATAAAATTTAATTTTGAGTACCAGACATTCCAATGTTTTGAAGTTAGCTTTTATAATATGGTTTTCAACATGAGCCCTCTTTAAAACATAACATTTCTGTAAGGTTTTTTAACAAGATAGAAAGTTATGTATATGGTAGCTTTTATTTGAGATTTAAGGGTCTGCGAAAATTCAATAATCGATATTGATATCGAATTTTTTATTATTCGATTTGATAAAAAAAGAGAGATATATGATTTTATGCCACTCCAAATCCCCAATGTGTCTAAAATAAGTGAATATATTAATAATAACTAATCTTATGAGATTATGTAAATGTTATTAATTATTAACATCTTGACAAGATAATTAGCAACACTTTTATTGCCGCTTAATTTCGACAAGCAGTGATACCAACTAACCAGGAATCATGGAAATCTCTGGCCTCCTTATATCCGTGGTCCAACGCGCGAGTCCTTTCGGCTGACTTTGAGACGACTCTTTCCCAGCGGTGCTGGACGCTGATTAGAAGGTTCTTAATGAGGATCACATCCTGCTTCTGGCTAAAGTACTTGAGGTGCGTCCCTTTCTTGTCCAAGTTCAGCATAGTTTCACGGTGTACTCCTACATCCTTCTGGAATGCTTTGTGCTCCTCGATCTGGTGCAGTATCGTTTCCATCACACGGGACACAGGCTTCAGATTGCTCAGGTTCTTCTCCGCATTTGTTAACCAGTCGACAAACGCCTGTGCACAGTTGATAATACATTGTTTTAACACTTCACTACAATATCTTTTAGCTTAGCATACCTAAAGTAGGCATGTAGTTAATATTATTAGAAAACTTTAATAATAATCACTAAACTGAGAAGAAGCATAAATGTTTCTTATAAGAATAAAAATACACTCCGATTATATAGTTCTATAATCTAAGTGCAAATAGTTATTTAATCAGCATTAAAAAAGAGAAAACAAAGAAGAATTGTTGACCAAGAAGAAAAGGCCAAGCCCCATCAAAATACAAATAACCTGCTGAATAGATTATATGTAGTGAACTTATTTAAGCACTATGTTAAGATAAGTTAAGATATAGTCTCGTGCAACCTGGCCCGATTTCATTTCATTATCTTGTTTCTCTCGTTTGATGGTCATTAAATGTCGGAACTGTAACAGGTTTTTTCCTAAAAATGTTTTAACTTTTACTTCTTGGACCATCTTATAAGTGCAAATAAGTTAACATAACTACAGAACAGACACAGCACCCAGACCCCCTGTCATTATTATCATCGCTAGGAAAAAACACGCCCCAATATTACCGATGATAAATATTTATTTAGTGCTAGAAATCGAGCTTGAAAACTTGATACTGACAAACTTGCTAGCACTAAAGAATTAAACTTAAATAAGTTTGGACAACAATAATTGCCTAAATAGGCCCACTTTATATTGATCACTTTTCTGTTTAACATCTTTATGATTTCTTAAGATTTATTCAGGTTTTATAAGGTGTAAACATATTTTTTTCACCCCTTCTTTATAAATACAAGTTTAGTTCATGACAAAAGTTAGGAAATTGAATACAAAATATAATATAAAATAATCACCTGTAGAGCATCGTGGAAGTCTGTGGCCTCCTTCAGAGCAATCTCTAGCTTGATCTTCTTGTCGCTGGCACGAGCGGTGACCGAGTCCCAGCGGTGTTTGAGCGTGCGCAGGTTGTGTTGTAGATTGTTAGCAGCTCCGCTCCCAGACTTTTTCAGGTACTCCTGACCTTGTTGCAGAACAGTCTCCACCTTGGGGCGGTTCTGCTCTAACTCGGTGAATACCTCCTGGAAAAGTAAAATTATGTTTTAATCACCTTGTATACAGTGAGTGTGGGAGTTAATTAAGTCCTTGAAGTGCTCTTGTACTTAAGCAACCAAATACTCTACTATAGTCTAAAGAAATAACTATTTTTTTTAGGTGTTGCTTTTATAATATTCTTCAAATGAATGTAATAGGTTATGTTAATTGTTACTTCTACATGTTCTTTTCATTCTTTACCAATTTCTTTTCCCTTCCTTTCGTGGTTTTTGGTTTCCTCTTTTAGTAAGTTGTGTTGCGCGTTTCAAACTTCCCCCTGATTGAGTTTTGATAGACTGTTGGGGAATTGAGCGGTAACAATCATTTTCTTAACGAGGCAGCCATTACTTTCTGTCCAGTGGCAGTAATGTAGTGTTTGAACTGTGTTCCTTCATTTTCATTGTAAAAGCTATATTGTCTTAGTTCATTTCATATGTTTCTGTCCACCTTTCCTGTGCTTTATTATACAGTAGAACCTCGTTAATCTTTCACCCGTGGGACTGGGAGTATGGCCGTAATGCAAAAAAGGTCGGATCATTAGAAGAAAACTAAATATTTACAGTACTGTATTACATACATAAATAAGACAGTCTGAAATAAAATAAAACCTATACAGAAAGCTATTTTTTAGTGAAAGAAACGATAATGTTCTTTTGTTTGTCAGACGCCGATCTAGACTTAGCTGGAGTGGTTCCTCCATGCCCAGTCTCTGTAGCACTTTTAATTTTTCATTTAAAGGAACAGTAATTTGTTTACGTTTTACTCCTGACATATTGTAAGTAATGCAAAAACTATGTACATAAAACACAAGCCATACACGCCGAGTAATTACCACGCATTAGACGTTAGATGCCAGCTCACTGAGGTAGCAAAACAACTGACTAGTAACAATGGCGTGTCATCAATGGCCGACCAGTCATCAACAAGTCGGTGCATGCATGCTCTTGAGCTGCGGTCGGACCAACCGGAGCGTCGGACTAGCCGAGGGCGGACTAGAGAGGTTCTATTGTATATATAATGCATCATAAGTATGTAATAGAATTTGGTCCGTGTGATCAACTAACCATAAACCTTTCAAGCTGCTCAGAGGCGGTCTCCGGAAGTCCTCCAACAGGCTTAGAGGCGGCGATGACACCGTCCACGTCTCCCAGCCATGACAGCAGATCCTGTATCTCAGCATGGAACCTCTGTGCCTCCTTTAGAGCGTCCTCAAGCTCCAACTGCCGGTCGGCAGTCTTCTGAATCAGGTCGCGCCAGTGTCTGTTGAGCTTCGAGAGCTTCTCCTGTGTTGTGGAGGCCTCTGTAGTCCCTTTGCCGGACTCTATCAGCTGGCGGCCTGCATCGTTCAGCGTGTCCACACTCGTCTGGTGTGCTTGGATGTCATTTACAAGGACCTGACACACAAACATATGTATGTTAGCAGAGGGAATGCAACAATAGTTAAGAGTAGAGTGAAATAAAATGGGTATATACAAAAACCGTGAAATACAGATTATTTTCTGAAACTTTATCTATAAACTATGATAAACTTATCTTTATATATAATTTTCTAATGTTTGTGTGTGTGTGTCTTTCCACACCCTTCAGAAGCCCTTAATGACTTTTACTTCCACATCGCTTACTGTTTCTAGCCTTGCTTCTAGCTTGGGTCAGCTTTTTATTCACGCCATATATTTTCCACTACTGGCTTGCTAGGCCTGGCGTGGATTCATATGCCTTATAATCTATCTTAAGACTAGAACAGGAACAACATTCAGTCCCCAGACGTTAATTTATCAATGTGAAAGGCTAAACCCATATGTTCATCAACGATACATTTTCGGCTATACCGGGAATTGAACCTGGGACACTTAGCTATGTAGGCAGACACACTACCGACTGAGCTAAGGTGTCAAGACTATTAATGACTACTCAAGAGTGTAGTCAAGTCTTTCAGTGAAAACTGAATGAATAAAAAAATAATCAATAAATACTACAAAATCTTCAATAAAGTGAAATAAATGTATCACAAAAAATGTACTTGTTACTGGAAAAGGATATAATTCTCAGAGATTACAGTTGAAAGGAAATTGAATTGTTCTTGTTTTTCTTGTTAAATACTTTGAATAAGGGAATAGTTAGTATCTATGGCTGACCTTAAGCTTGGCAAGCTCAACCTCCAACACTTGGGGGTCCCCTGCAACGGGCTTGAGCTCGTCCAAGGTCTTGTCTGTCCTCTCAATCCAGACCAGCAGCTCGGTGAGCGCATGCTGGAACTGTCCGAGACGCAGAAGAGCGTTCTCCAGCTGCCTCTGTCGCTCCACCATGCCCCTGAGAAGGTCATCCCAACGACGGTTTACTTGGGACAGGGGCTCCTTGATGGCAGCTGCCTGATCCGCTGAAGTGCGCTCTGTCAGCTCCTGCGCTTGTCTGAGGACAAGGTAATGAGCACAGTCAATGTTAGGTATCAGGGAAAATAAAATAAGAGCTAATGTCTTAGAGTTAAAATTGCCGCAATATTTGATTTGAAATTACATAAATTGGGGAAAGTACAAAACATTTTGTAGTTAGAAATGTGATTTAAAATTACAATTGCTAAGAATGAATGTAAGTGTACATATTAATAAAATATGTAAGTGTACACAACAATTTCATCAGGTTTTTTAGTTGTGGCAATGTTTATGGGTTTTTTTGTCGAGTTTTTTTATTAATGTATTAGAATCAAAAACTACAAACATTATTTGTATATGAAATTGGGGTAGGAACATATGATGGATTAGAATACAGTATGTCTTCCAATAAAATGGGTTTATCTTAGAAAATAGAATAGGTTGTTACAGCCTGCTCTCTTGAATTATGTATAATTTTATTTGAAAATAAGAACACCAATAAATAAAAATGACATAAAAACAAAACTGCATCAATCTGAGTGTGCATTTGTATACAAGGGTAATGAGTAATAAATGAACATGTCTAATGTATACTTTAACTTAATTAATAATGAACAAAAATAACATGCACAAAAAAACTATTTAAATAGACAGATTGGCAAAAAGGCTACAAACGAAATAAATATATTGTAAAACTTGAAACATGTTTTCACTAATTTAAGCCAAATAAAAATAATTTAATCTTAAAATATCAACTATTTTATACAGGCATGATAATATTGCTTGGAATAAGCTTGGTTGCATTATAGAATGACACAATGGTAACAAAAGAAAAAACAAGCATATCTAAATAATTCATTTATAATGTAAGCTACATATGAAAAAGTCAGCCCATGCCATTATATTTAGATACAGTTTATTTTAGTGGGAATGGATATGTATCGATAAAAAAAAACCAAAAGAGAATTATCTTTTAATAAATCTGGGTCTAGAGTGAAAAGGACAAGGTATTCATAGATTACAAAAACAAACTAAAAACATGAAGTAAATATTTAAAGTTGAATTAAAGTTTTTCAAATGTCACTCTCTCCTCTAAGTACGTGGCACATAGTTTTTACGTAAAAATATACAGGGTGTCTATCATGAGACTCCATCATTTTCAGTGCATACAATTCAGTAAAATGGCTTTCCATGCTAGACATATTGTATGTACAGTAGCCCTATGGCTTCTTTGGTGCTGACTGACAGCTCACAGCTGACTTCTGACAGTCAACATTTAGGTATGTACCTAAATGTAGACTGTCAGGAGTGACAGCTGCTAAACACATGTTTTGCCGATCATATGGTTCGGCGTAGGGATACATAATTTAGTCTGGTAACTTTTCAAGGCCGTCAGCTGTGAGCTGTGAGCTGTCACTCAGCACCAAAGAAGTCATGGGGCTACTGTATTATTCTTCAAGCTCTTACAGTCAAGGATAAAAGTAGAGTTCATGGCTTACGAGTTTGACACTAACAATGAAAGCTTGAATGATGATGATGATGATGATAATGTAGTTGTTTTACACTTATTAACTAATTATGCTAATGGTTTTAAGGGATGAGGAAAGTTATATTTAGAGTAAGTGCACCCACATTTGTGATGAGGGAGAGTTGAAAGCCCTTTTTGTATCAATCACCCTCAGTACAATTGACCGAGATTTGAACCTTAATCTACTTAGTCTACTGCTAGAGTGGCGGGTTAGAGGCCAACAAAGTAGGTGATTAATTATTATGTTCCAATATATTTTCAAAATCAATGAATCCTCACATAAGCTAGGTGCCTAATATTTCAATCCCCAATAATTTCCAATATAATCTCTATTTAAGGAAGTGTAATATGTTTGTTACTTTAAATGAAATGTTTTAAAACATCAGATTTGTTTAAATCAACATATATGGGCTACTAGCATATTTATATTAATAGGGTAGTGATAAGAAATGTATAATTGTGTGAGGAAATATACCCCTATTTCACCGTCCTCAGCAAACCAGATAAGACGAGACAAGTCACCTCTTTTTGTGTGCTCAAAGTTGCGGGAAGTAACATTTTTGTTTTAAATAACAGCAATGTCTTGTGTTAAATTGCTTTACAAAAGTTCATGAATAGATGATAATATAAATTTAGGATGGGAACATTATTACTGGTTATTAGTTGTGATTTCTCGTAGTAGTTCTAGTGATATAATTTATTGAAACATACCAAAATCTAAATTCAAACGTTCTAAATGTATTTATTTAGACTTCTTTATTTTAACAAAATAGTGTTCCAGGAGATGGCTAGTAAGGACTAGTGATAACATATTTAATCGAACATAAAATGAAAGCAACTTTAAGAATAATCAAATAGAGATAATAAAGCAAGCTTTGATCTAAAGAGCAAATAAGCTAAATAATATTTAAAAACTATGAAATAAATAAAGTGTTATTCAAATTTTAATATGCTTTGAACTATAAGCCAAATAAAACTACATTTACAAACATAGACATTTTAAGATCTATTTTTTATTCCCATAAAAGTTTCTGAAACTAAGTCACAACATGCTTAAAAAGTTCAGTTTCTAATCTACAACTTTAAAAACATGCAATGATCAAACTTTTTTTTATTTGAAGCTCCACACATTGCAAACCAAAAACTAAACTATAAAAGCTTTTATTTTTTCAACAAATTTTTTTTTTTTTTAGTTCCCACTTGCCTTCGAAGAGCCCTGGATCATTTCGTGTGAAGAAAATGTGACCAAAGAAAAAAAGAACAGAATAACATAAAATGAGTAATTGTACACAAAAATTAACTATATTATGTGAAGTAAATATACTGCCTTCGGAATAGGATTATATTAAAATTTAATAAATGCGTCTTTTTTGTAAAATTGCTTCAAACACTATTAGTAGTTAGAATTGTTTTAATTCTCATGTACAGTCTGTTCACTATGATAGGTAGTGTGCAGTCTTACCTTGAACAATTACAATATGGCCCTATCTTAGCATAGTACAACCTATCAAGGTAAGCTATCTTTCAGTTTAACTGTACATTAGAAATGATTAAATAATATATAAAGTAAAAACCGTATTCCATCATCCTTTCCTGTACTTTACTATACCTATTAAGTGAATAAAGGTTTTACTTAAAAATAAGTTCCAAATTATATTTATTTATCAAATAAAATATTACATTTCTATAAGGAAAAATCTCTTTTCGCTTTATGAGGTAATTATAATATATTTGGAAGAAGGTATAGGAAAGGTGGATGGAAACAGATAAAATGGCCAAACACAATCTGGTTTTTACAATGAAAAGAAAAAAACAGTTCACACCTTTTGCTGTGTTTGTCCTTTATATTATACCTTTTACATGTTCCTATATATGTATCCTATCATTCTTTACAATTTTCCATTTTCTCCCTTTATCATCATCATCATCACCGCGTCTTACTACCCATTCGGGTTATACGCAATTACGCTAATGTGTAATGGTAGGGTGATTGTGAGATGAAATGGAGGACCTTCAGTTTAACGTGTGATCCGAACCACGATGGAGGCCTGGCATTCCCCACATTCACAAGTTGTGATTAATACACGTCTTGTCAGAGGTGAAGGAAGGGTTTGTAATCAGATAAATCTTTGCCGGGACCGAGGATTGAACCCCGGACCCCCAACACAGAAGTCTGACACCTTACCCCTAGACCGCCAGGTCACCATTTCTCCCTTTAGTGTTATTTTTTAGTTTTCTCTTTTAGGAAGTTGTGTTGCATGTTTCACACTCCTCCCTGATGAGTTCCGATAGTATGAAACTTAGGTNTCTTTGTCCAATGGCAGCAGTGTAAAGTGTGAACTGTGTTCTTATTTTCATTGTAAAGGCCATATTGTGTTCATCCCCTTTTATATGTTTCTATCCACCTTATACCTAGGTGGGATTTCTTCATCAAATTTATTCTTAGTAGGTTATTTTTCCTTTTTCTTTAGTTTTATCAATTTCCTTTATTATAAAATTATCTAGCCATTGGGCCACCTAATTTTTAAACATAAAAATTTTATAAAATATTATTAAAGTGTTGGTTTATTTATATTTTACTTGTACCTTATAGGCCTATATCCTGGAGTAAAAAATCTCATCATGAATAATTATATAATAGCCTAATGGAGATTGATAAAAATAAAGAAAAAATGAAAAATAAATAAATAAGTGTGAATGTAATATGAAGAAAAACCTTTTAGGGAAAGAGGAATTATGTGAGAAGAATCCAATGCACAAAGTTGAGATCTAATCTCTTTTTTCTGTCTTGTATAGTAGAAATAGTCATACATTTAAACAGAAATTTTAACACAAATTGAGTTATATTTCAGCATTGTTGCCTTTAATAAACAATAATACAATAAAGGTAACAACACAAAAATATTACTCAATTTGTGTTAAAATTTGTGTTTAAACGTGTTTTTTTAATTATCAACTTTGAAATCTAAAATTTTCTATTAAGTGTGTAGGCCTTACCCTTCTATCCTCTTTACAACATTTAATTCAAAATAACTGTTTAGAGCCATTTTTCCTTTGTACACTGGATTCTTCCCACATTTTTCCTCTTTCTCTAGGTGGGTTTTTAAAAATTAAATTTATACTTATTTGTTTGATTTTCCTTTTTTCTTTTTTCCATTATTATAAAATTATTTAGCCATTGGACCACCTCATTGGTAATCATTATGACTGATATAATTTATACATATTATATATCTGACTTACCATTAAATAAAACTACACATTTTTAAAAGTAAACCTAATTATGTCAATCACACATTTATGTTCATAACACATTGCACCTCGTCATGAAATTACATCATGAACTATCAGATACCGGCCAAATTTATGATATTTTGAATTTTTGCTGTAGGAATGCTTTTCGACATATAATTCTGTTTTTATGTGTTTATTATAGAGTCATTTATGATCTTTCAGATTTTGTGGGAATTATTTATTTTGTTTTAAAAAAGAAATATTTAAAATAAATAAACTGTTTGTGGTAGTTTTTGTACATAACTTTTTTTTTTTTTTTCAAANATATTTAAAATAAATAAACTGTTTGTGGTATTTTTTTTACAAAACTTTTTTTTTTTTTTTCAAATTAACTAAACAAAAGCTAGAAAAAATTATCATAAATGAAAAAAAATTACATTTAGGCTGATAATAATTTGCCTTATTGTGGTAGAGAGCAAAACAGTTTTGTGCACATTGGAGTTTTCACAAAATCATCTAGTGATGCCCCCTAGTATTTTTTTTATGAATTAAAACAGTCAATTACAGAACACTATACCAGAGCTTATCTCGAGCCATTGGATATGTAGACATTTTAAAGAAGACCAGAGTGTAACCTGGGCACGGTAACAAGAGATACTTACGCTAGCTCAAGCCTTGTTAGGGTATGGTGTTCAATGTGTTATAATATACCTGTGAACTATAATCTCTGTATTCCTTTCCCTTTTGGAGCCATGGGACCATTTTTAAATATTTACTAATAAAAATGAGTAGAACAATAACTTAGAAATATATTTAAACAATATGAAAACAATGAAAAATATTGTAATACAAAACAAACTTATAATTTCTTAACATACACTTTACATTTCCATCTTTTACACTTTCACATCCAGATATATTTTTAAAATTTCAAAAATATTTATCATTTATTTGAGGTATTTAAAGTGCAATATCTGAACCAACTGATTATATCTGCCCACAGCTTATGAACTAACATAAATCTATAACAAACAATAATCCTCCCTCAACAGTTGAGTAATCGTTGTGAAAAGAGAAACCCACATTTCGCCAGTAATAAATTTTTCGGCCATGCGAGGAATTGAACCTGGGACCCTTAGTTCAGTAGACAGACTCACTATCAACTAAGCTGACAGACTTAAAAAATAATACTTTATTATCTCAAAAAATATAGACATTACAAAGAAAGAATTGAGTTCCACTAAGTGTAATTTTTTTCTCTCTCAAGATGATAAAAGGAATATTTCCAATAATACAGTAGTATGTGTTGTAAGCGTGACCAAAAGGTGTGTGGTGTGTATAAAGAAACATTAAGTGTTGTATCTAAGTAGAAATGGAGAGAAGATTTTTTGTTTTTATTCTTTCGGGTTGGATTTATAGATATTATTTACACTACATTATTTTACAATGTTACCACACTGTTTTCATATAGTTATAAGTCACTAGGCTATTATTCATTATTTAAATCAAACCTCTGTAAATACATTTATTTCAGGTGGGATGCTAGTTCCATAAACAAAGCTAAACATTGTTTTTGATTACTATTATTTTTTACTGATATACATTTTTAAGATTCAAGATTTGAATCAAATACAAATATTTTACTCATCTTAAAAATATGTATGAGGACCACAAAATTACAGCTAAATGTCAAATTAAAGTGATTCATCACCACAGTTCAACAGCTTTGGCAAGGATGTCAAAAAGAAGGATGTAAAGTATGTAGGAAAAAGACTGCAAGGGAGGCCAAGAAAGAGATGGGAGGAGCAGATAACAGAAGGTGTGCAAGTGAGAAGAGAAGAATGGACGCAATTAAAGGAGGAAGAATGGTGGAAGCAATTATAGGAGGAAGAATGGTGGAAGGGCAGAGGAAGATGGATGCATTTTACTAAATTAACTCGGCCACAGGCTGAAAACAGTAATTGATGATGACGATGATTATTATATGTTCCACAGCTCATCCTACATATAAATTCAAAGGCACAAAGCTATTTACTGCTTACAACCCTTCACCGACTGAACATAATATCTACAAGAACAGGGATGATCAAGTGCGTACCTGTTCAGAGCTTCCACCTTCACCATGTGAGGGTCAACCTCCGACTTGAAGTCCTTGAGTTGCTCGATCTGTTTCTTGACCGCAACGATGTCTGAACCCAGGGCCCCCATGCCGGCAAAACTATCCTCCGCGCTGTCCAGGAACTCTTGCAGATTCTGTACAATATTTAAGTCTTAGTGAAATATTACTATCCTCAAAGAAAAATAACACATACATGTATTTATTTATGAATACTTGTTTATCATTTTACTAATATACACTGTCAATAAAGAGGAAATATAATTATAATAGAATAAGTGATAATAAAAATACTAACTACATGTTAACATTCTTTGTTATAATCTATTCATTATAACATTCAATGGGGGAGGGGGGGGGAGGGGGAGTTAGTATTTGATGCTTGAATCTGAAATTTTCTTGATTCCCAAATTTCCTAAAAGATTTGAGGGATTCGAAGAATTCTAAGATCCATCCTTAAATAATTATTATTATGTGAAAAGTATAGGAAAAGTTGTGACTTTTGAATGTGCCAAAACAAATAAATGGTGTTGTAATTAAAAGTGATGGGCAGCACATTTACCTGAATAGTAATGTTGTAGAGATTGTTGAGAAACCCTGGTAATAAAATCAAGAACATAATTATCTACTAGTCTTCGACAGCTACATATGGGTTCCTCAGGACACAAAGAAACTCCTGAGGAAGCAAACTGTGGCTGCTTGAAACTAGTGTTTAATCATGTTTATGTTCAAATACTTTGAGCTTAAGTTAGTTAGAAATGCAACTCATTTAATCAAATCAAACTCCTAAAAGAGTTATGACCCATTTTAATGTATTTTTTAAATGTTATATTAAGAAAGAAAATATGTGAGATCCTTTAATACAGCGGTTCCCAACCTTTTTCACTTGCGTACCCCTTGGCAACCCATTTCCATTAATTGTGCTCTTAATTTTCAGCAAAATATTTTAATTCTACAGTAGTTAGTAATTTTGATTTATTTGTTGCAACTGAAAATAAATTGACTAGTAATAGAATTAAAAAACAATGTGATAATAAGCTGAATAAAGTGAGCATGTGTTTTACATTCAAAAAGCACCTTTACAATAAGAACTAACACATTTCATTTATTTATTAATAATTATAAAAACTATTCTATGTTTGGAATTGAAATAATTTTCTCAAGGTCAAATATAGAATAAAACCAGCGCCGCCCCTCACAATTTCTGAGAGTTAATTTGATAAATTTTTAACAATCTTTTATCTTACACTGCTGGCATATATAGCTCTTTCCGTCTCTATTCAAATATTTTCACGTAACCCCAAACGTCCTGGTATGTACCCCTGGAGGTACGCATACCTCACGTTGGAAACTGCTGCTTCACTCTATTATTGTAGCAAGACGACACAACCAATATATTTAGGAAGCCGTATATATTAATCAAAAACTAAAATTAGGCAAATTCAAGGACATGTTTTTCGTCCAACTTAAACCAGAAGAAATATCCTACATATTATAGGGACCCATCTGTTTGGATATATTATTATTATTATTATTACGTTATTTTTTTGGTCAGTCCCTCCCATGGTGTTGTTTAATTTTACATTACCTGCAGAGTCTCGTGGAACTCCATGGCTTTCTCCATCGCGTCGATGAGGTTCTCCTCCCTCTTAGCATACAGGGCGGTGATGTTGTCCCAGGCAGAGTCCAAATCTTCGATGTGTTTCTTGACTTCTGGCTTGTCGGGCTCTCCGCATAGACTCATCAGCTCTTGTCCTGTTTGACGGCATTGGTCCACCTCTGGCTTTGTCTACGAGGGGGAGGGGTGTAATACACATATTAAAAGGGATCCAAAGAAATGTATAAAAGTGGATTTTTTTATGTCTAACAAAATAAAATACTAGAGAAATTCAGACGTACTAGAAAAACCATATATAAATTTAAATATGGCTGAATTATAATCATTAACCGTTTCCAGCCTGTGGCCAGGTCACGTTAGTAAAATACCTCCATCTTCCTCTATTCTTCCACCACTCTTCCTCCTTTAATTTCATTCATTATTTTCCTTACACTTGGAACACTTTCTGTTATCTGCACCTCCCATCTTTCTTGGCCTCCCTTACAGTCTTTTTACTACATACTTCATTTCCAACATGTTCTTCGGCATCCTATCTTTCTCCAACCTCATTACATGCCCATACCATCTCAGCCTTGCTTCCTCTACTATCTCGTGTACTTCAACATCCTCATTACATGCCCATACCATCAGTCTTGCTTCCTCTCTCTCATTTACTCCCTGTACTTCCACTAAATTATAATGTGATCCTTAAGGCAATTGAAAAGTATTTGTAATAAATTTCATTCCAAGGACTATTGTTTGTCAAAACGAGGATTAAACAAATTTTATTTAAAGTATTCACATATCAACATGGACTTTTAAAAGTATATGACTTGCAATGTTACTATAAGTAGTGTTTAATTCACTAATAAAAAGAAATGGGCTTTATTTCAGATAGCTCCTTTACGAGGTATTGATTTTTTTTTTTAAAGTACTCCGTTGCTATTAGGACAATGAAGGTTGTACACACCTGGTCTATCTCCTGCCTGATCTCTTGCAGAACTGTCTGCTGCTCTTTGATGGCCGAGGGCTCCACTGCAGGTGGTTCTTGGGAGCTGAGCGAGTCCTGTAACTCCTGCAGCGTCCCCATCACCGCGGTCAGTTCTTGCCAGAACCTCTCCGCTACAGACAGAGCGTCTTCCAGGGATTTACCTCGGTCGTTGGTAGCTTTTTGTACCTCATTCCAGAGGCTGTTAAGGCGATCCAATTTACGCTTGATGTCTGGGAATGACAATAAACATTGCAAAGGTTGCAGTAAAAATTTGCAACAATATGGAAATTTGAAGTATGTCAGTTAGTGTGAAGTTGAATTAGAGGGGAAAAAAAGTTTTAAAATAACATTTTCAAGTATTCTACATTGATAATAATATATTTTAGTAACACAGGTCAAATTAAAAATAGCACATTTAGTTACACCTAACATAATAATTACAAAGAAAATTAGGATTAATTATAATATTTGCCTTAAATTGGGCACATTTCCTTATCAAGTTTCACATGCACTCACCCTTAACAGCAGGATCTGCCCTGTTTCCAGCCTTGAGGATGACATCGTCGGCGGCACGTTTAACAGCGTCGTAAGCATTCTCTCTCTTGTCTAGATCCTCGGAGAGGGTGGTGTTCTCCTCGATCTGGTCCCTGATGCGAGGCGGATGTGCTGATACAGGCTCAGCGGTGGACACTTGGTCCGCTGTGGAAGCTAGTGCTCGCAACATACCTTCCAACTTGTCAGAGAATTGACTGGATTCCTAAACACACACAGACACAAATAAGGTTTTTGTATTTTGCAAATTTACATCTGCAAAATAGTTTTCTGATAAAATCTCTAATATGATCATGATCATCATCAGCTGTTTCCAGGTCAGTTTTTTAAAATGCCTCCAGCTCTCTCTATCCTTCCACCACTCTTTCTCCTTTAATTGCTTCCATTTTTTCTCTCTCAAAGATTTGCAGTTATCTGTGCCTCCCTTGCCGTGTTTTTCCTATATACTTCATGGAATATGATATTTGATTAAATTTATTTAGATGGTAAAAAGTTTTAATTCAACAGTAAATTAAAGTATAAATAACATTTTTAAATACCAGATTACTTAAAAAAAAAGTTCAATAAAATACACATAATTATAACAACTTTTTAAGGAAATGCTCTTTTCACTTTTGAAGCTCATTTAGCAAACAAATTCTAAGGGAATTAAAATGAACCTGAAAGAGATAGGGTGTAGGACTGGATAGGAGTCACTCAAGAAAGGGATAGTTGGCATACTTTTTTTAAGTAGGGTGATGAAATTTTGCAATTCTAACGCCTTAAAGTATCAGTAAGGAAATAGTATATGTGTGTTCATCTATACTTTGAGGTGGGGATGTAGGAAACAAAGAGTTAATAGCAGTATTTTTATAGTGCAATAAGAACTGCCAAAACAATGCCCTTGCATAGCGTTCCCTACTTCACCTTAGGAAGCAATCAATCTTTGTATCTTGGCAAAAAGCATAGTGTCAACAATGTTTCTCTTTTAATTGTAAAAGCCACTATGTGCTTGTCCCTTTTTATTCCTTTTCCCGTATTTTTTTATATCTTAAAAATTGTGATGTTAAAAGTAAATTAAAGATATCTTTTACTATTTGTTTATCTTCCTTTCAATTGAAATTCTTGTGTTTTATCTTATATGTTAACCAGTGTCATTTTATGTGTGTCTACAACTTTATCATTTATCCCTCCTTGTTCCCTCACACTTCTTAGTAAATTGTGTTGCAAGCTTCATATTCGCTCTTGAAGAGTTCTGATAGAAACCTCTCTATTCTAAGAAGTGTTAGTGTGTTGCGTATTTCACACTCCCTTCTGATGAGTCTCGATAGAATGAAACCTAGGTCAAGGAACTGGGGGGTAGCAATCGATTTTCTTTAAGAGGCAGCCATTACCTCTTTGTCCAGTGGCCGCAATATAAAGTGTGAACAGAGTTCTTATTTTCATTGTAAGCCATATTGTGTTGGTTCCCTCTTATGTGTTTTCTAACCACCTTTCTTGAACCGCCTATTATATATAAAATAAGAAGTGTTAGGTGTGAACAATATTGCTTTTTTAATAGTAAAAATCATTTTGGCTATTTTATATATCCATATTCCTCTTTCCTGTGTAAGGCAATGTAATCTATATTAACTATAATTATTACCTGTAGCGCCCTCTCCAGTGCTTGTTGTCTCGCCCTGAGCTCTCCCCTGAGGGCCCCATAGCGAGAATTATCAGTGTCGAGGATGTCCTGGACCTTTCCCCCCTCTTCATCGTTGCACAACTTGATAAGGGCCTCTCCGGTCTTGTTGAGTTTCTCAACCAAGGGCTTGTGCTCAGAGATAGACTGAATAAACATCTCGTTGCGGTCTTGCTGCTGTGCAATCAAGTCAGGACGCAAGGCTGGCATTGCTAACATTGACACCTGAAACCAAACAAGAGGTCCATCAAACACACTCGACAAACGTTTCTACGGGAAAATAGCTTATGTGTGTCTTTTTACTTCTTTTTTTCTATCCAACCACGTCTTACTACCCGCTCGGGTTATGTACACTTATGTAGTCTAGTGGTTTTGAGAGATTAAGAAGATTGTATATAGAGGAATTGTACCAGAGTCTGCGTGGAGGGAGAGTTAAAAACCATTATGCATTAAAAAAAAAAAAAAATACTCGATCAAGATTTAAACCGAGATCTCCACGTCATCAGACATTTAGTCTACTGTGAGAGTTGCACGACATTCGAAACAGGTGTCTCTTTACTATATAATTGCTTTAAGAACTAGTACTTTAATAATAAAAATTGAGATCCAACACATTTTCTCGTAGGTCTGATACCCAGTGAATGTCCAAATCAAGGTGTTCTCTTCCACTAAGAGGTGAATTGGCAAATAGTAGTTCCTGGTTTCTGTGTTTATGCTCATATAAGTCGAAAATAGTGTGTGAATAAAAATAATAAATGTACATGTTTAGAAAATATAGAATAAATAATACAGTAAATATTTTTAAACTAAGATTTAAATTGAAAATAGATACCTGGACACTGGAATCAAACCCAAGAAACTGTATCCAGGTGTCATTTTTCAATTTAAAGAATACGATATTTAGATGTAACTGTAGCCGTAATTATCAAATATAGTAATTTGGCTATTTAATCTATCATAAAATTAACAAAATAAACTAATAATTATTAGGATACCAGAAAGAATAAATGTGGGTATAGAATTTGATATACCTAATTAAAAAACTTTTTTTTTTGTGAAAAAGATGTCACAATCACAAATAAAAAGTTTTCCGCTTTCCCTCCAAGCAAATGAAAGTACACTTTTTCTTAAAATTAAACCTTCGTCATCAGCATAGTTAATATTTATGTGTATAACCTCAACAGGTAAGTAGCAAGACACGGTGCTAAAAAAAATGTATCCGTATGCAAGTTAACTATAACTACGAGGATAACAAAATATGTATGTAACATTAAATGCATAATTTGGAATCAAATTTTGTAAAACTATTAATAAAATAACAAATTGAAAAACATTGAATAATATTTTTAACATACAAATGCTATGATGATTATCAATATTGTTTGCGAACACTACAATAGTAAATAGCATAAGGAGTAAAGTAACCTGTTGTTCCATGTCATCCAACCAGCTGCCAAGGCCAGCATGAGTCTCGTGGAAATGTTCGGCCAGAGGCAAAGCCTGCTCCAGCACTCCCAACCTATCGGAACTAAGCGCCGACACAGCGTCCATGGTCTCCCTGAGGTCTTCCATCTTCTCTCGTATCGTAGCAGTGTCCTCGTGCTGTGCAGACTCCCTGAGAACCTTCTTGGCTGTAGAGAGCACATCCCTCACGCGACCCTTTTGACTGGAGATGTCATCATTCAGGGCTCGGTGCTCCTTCAGCTGTACCCGGATAATACTAGAGTCGGAGCTTGGTGGCTCGGCATCTCGAAGCTGACCATCGACCTCGCGGAACCAATCCAGAAGTTCGTCAATGTCACCGATAACTTCCAAGGAACGCTGAAAACATATATTTCATATTAAATTCTATCAAACTTAACATATTTTATTGTAATTGTTTAATACTTGGCTATAATGATGTGTTTTGTCGGTTTATAAAATCCTTCTCATAATAATTTTAATACACCAAAGAAAAATTGAACCAAATGGCCGTATTTAAATGAGCATTAAATAAATAAATAGAAGGGCAAGGTTTACAAACTTACCAGAAAATTGTAGGCCTCAAAGTTCACCATTAAAAACACAACAAAACCGTTAATTAAGTCTTTGGGGTTCATTAGTAGAAGATGGGGACTGATTTAACCCAAAATTTCATAGTTATGAGTTTTTAAGAGTGAACTTTAAGGCCTAACATTTTCCAGTTAAGTGCCCTTCTATGCTCCTTTCGATGTATGATTAAGTTTTATTAAAATTAAATGTGAAAATGAAGTTTATCTTTATGGCAAAGACAGAAATAATAGAAGATAAAATAAAATATTATATATTTCTCATTTCCCATTTTTGTCTTAAAACCTTTTATATCCATTACTGTTTCCAGCCTGTGGCCTGGATAAGATTTTTATTCAAGTCATATATTTCCTACTACCAGCTTGCTAGGCCGGTCACAGATTTCATATTTCTTATAATCCAACTTAAGACCAGGACAGGCACAACATCCAGTCCCAAGCCATTAATTTATAAATTTGAAAGGGTCAATCCATATTTTATCAATGATAAATTTTCGGCCATGCCGGGAATCAAACCCGAGACCCTTAACTCAGTAGGCAGACATGCTATCGACTGAGCTAAGGTATCTGATTGTCTATCTTAAAACTGGTTTTTGAAAAAATATATTTAAAATTACTTTTTTATGGTAAATCAAAGAGTTTCGTCAAACAATATTCAGGGAAATTTTCTAACCTGCTTTGAGAGTTGAATGCGTTCTCCCTTGCGTTGGATCTGTTCCGCAATGGCATCAAAGCGTCTATTGTCTCTGGTGACTAGCCCCTCAATTGTCTGTGCCCCTTCTCCCGGAGAAATCTGGCAAAGCTGGGGACCCACTTGATTTATGGACTCCAGCACAGGGCGGAATTCTGACAAAATTAAATCATAAAAAACATTCATTATTTGTAAATAAATAAGAATTTCTCAATTTTGTATATAGTTTTCACATTGGATTTTACAATTCACAAATCGTTTACCTGATAAAAATTGGCATTAAGTTTTTTTTATTAATATATACTAAACCTGTACAATATACTTTGTAAAAGTAACCAATAAGTTCGTGAAAATACAAGAATTTCAATTTCAAATCTAATAAGAAATATTTTATAGTGAAAATTTCTTGTATTGAATATTTTATAGTTTGGTTCCTGTAATGAGTTAAAATATTTAAAAAGTTTATTTTTTATTTTTAGAGTTGCGTTTTTTTAGTCACTGGGGTTATATGCTAAAAACACCTATTCAATAAGTATAGTTCAGTATTTATTCCTAATTTGTTAAAAATTTCAAAATTATTATATTCTATAAAAAAAAGTTATTTGCACACCTCAAAAATTAAGATTCAGAATTTCAAATCAAATACAAATCTTAGTTAGATTCAAATTCAGCATTTTGAAACTTTGCACAGGCTGTGCAAATTAAAGATTATATTAAAAAATGGCCTTCCAAAAGAGAACAAGGTGAAAATAGCTATCACTTTTTTGTAAGCAAACACCGGCTTCGACAATTACGAATTTTCCCCAATGAACATATTGTCTGCTAATATACACAATTACACAATTAATGTTAGATTATTGCCATTCTATATAAATAATTACAAATCAATATTCATATGTCAAAAATCTGAATTGAATTGTAAGTGGTAGATAACTTATATCATAATTAAAAAATTTAACAAAAAAATGGTTCAATTAAACGTATTACAAGTCATTTTAGTATATAAAGTTATATAATTGATCACAATATAATATTTTTTCAGGAATAAAACAATTAACAAAAAATAATCTAACTTCAATTCGGCTTCGAGAATGTATAATATATATATATTCGATTCGAATTGAAAAAGTGGACTTAGCATACCCCTATTTTTTAGTGAGATAAAAAAAGAGCTTTTCTTTCCTATTTATATGTATCAGTTGAAACAGTGCACCACCTTGAATGTCGAGCTCCAGCCTTGCGATATCTTCCTCCCTGGGCTCAGCAGACTGTATCTGAGCCTCCGCCCCCATCATCCAGTCCACCAGTCTGTTGTGGCAATTGTAGAACTGCTGTACTAGTGGCAAGGCCTCCTAAAACATTCAACAAGAACATGGTGAACAATCTACATTGAATAAAAGTTGTGTTTTCAGATGTTACTCATCTAAATCTTAGATGACATAAATACAATAAACTAACAAACATGATGTGTTGCCAAAGGAAGATAATTATATAATAATTAAAAATGCTGAGAATAATTAAATATGTTAACTTCACTAGAGTCTAGGTTAGTTATTTAATGTATGAACCTACATGTGCGTGCTTAAGCAGGTCGGCCCCTCTAGATGTCAAGTCGTTGTAGCGTCTTTGCAGCGAGTCCAGCTTGTCCTTAAGTTGCAAGGCTTCGTCATTGGAGATGTGCTTCATGAGCTCAAGACCGCTGTCCACTGTGCCGTCAACCTGTGCCTGGTGGTTGGCTATCTCCTCTGTTAGGTCCTGTCAACACCAATACACCTCATCGTATAGTAATTAGGTTGGAATATAATATTTACAGGGCTAATCATGATACATAAGGTTTATAGAGCTTAGCCACTGTGTAATTCTTAGATACACTGTATGACACTAAATGAGAGCGACATATCCATGCACAGAATTAATATATACTTATGGATTAAAGTAATAATTTAAACAAATTTTTGTTCATTTTCCAGCAATATTATTTGTAACCCACTCCAGTGTCTGAGTGGTCTAACCCAGTAGATTAGACTGCAGATTATGGGGTGGATCGAGGTTCAAATCTTGGTCAGGTGTACTGAGGGTGATTTTTCAAAAATAGATTTCCCCCTCCTCCTCCACACAAGTGCGGTTACACTTCCTATAAATATATTTTCCAAATCCCTAAAACCATTAGCATAATTAGTACATAAGCGTATAACCCGAACGGGTAGTAAAACAAGGCGCTAAAAGAAAAAACTTTTCTTCTAGATGTGCTTGCATCATAGCCTATTAGATTAAAGACCTGCTTAGCTAAGTTAAAGAGGTACTGTTGATCTTCAATGTCTATGAGGTGACAACATTCCAGTGTTTTTTTCCCTCGTCAACAAATATTTCCCAATGAACTGAGACTTTTACAGCCTAGGAGGCTCCTTCCTATTCATTAACACCAAAACAGTGATCCAACCGTTGGAGAAAAACATCTAAGATAACATTACCATTTAATATGTTAATTTATCATAATTTTAAGGAAAATTATTTCAAATATATATCATATTGTTAAATACACATGATAAAATATATCCTGTGGATATATTAGATAGCGAAGAGTTGTTTAATGAGTTGTCTTTTTACTTATGTTTGTTTTATTTCTACAATTGTATTGTGTTTAACCAAAGACTTAACATGCTAAAATAACTTTATTTAATGTATATGATTTATTATACATTATATAAATTGGGGCTTAAATTAGTATAACCTTTTACAAAGTGTGCAACAGGGTTGTACAATTAATCCTTTCTCCTCCCTCCCTCCTCTAAAATCCCTTGAAAAAGATGAAAACTGCAAGCAACTAGAAAAGAAAACCTTGTTTTATTAGATAATAGATGTTTTCTATGCACTCTCTCTCTCTCAGGATTTTTATGGTAATTTTCCAATATTTATGGCAGCATTGGGTTGCTGGTAATGCTAAGCTAAAATAATATAAGCATCGCGATTCTCACAGCCAAGTCGTCCATCTGCTCCAGCAGTTTGTCGGTGTGCACTGCGAGGACCCTGTATTTCCCCAGGCGGCGCTCTGCCCCTTCCATCCAGGCCTGTAGGTCCTGGTAGGTAAGAACCAAGTGGCGCAGACCGGCGCGAGAGGCCTCCAATAGTTGACCCACATCCTCTGAGCCAGCAACGAGTGCAGTGTATCTGTCCGTCGTCTCCTGTAGCTTGTCGGCCAGTAGTAAGGCCTCGTCCTCACCGACCAGAGACATGAGGTTGCTTGCCACTTCTGTGAGGTCGGAGAAATCAGGCTTCTTGCGCAAGATGTCATTATGTAGTGCCTACAAATACAATTCAATGTATTAGATTTACATTAAGTTATTGCCTCAAACTTCTAGGAATGAAAAAAAAAAATAACTTCATCACAATATAAACAATATAAATAGAGTTGGGTAGAATCCACTATTTTCCGAATCCAAATCTCAAATATGAATCTCCCATTTATATTTGAATATACTTGATCGCAAATATAAATCCAAATCTTGGAATAAATTATAAACATAAGAGAAAATATAAACATTATAGAAAAATAGAAGATATAAATAGTAACAAAGTGTTAATATTCTTTCTTGTAAATTGTAATCCTTTCATTATAACATTCATACATTTGGTCAAGTGTTAAATTACTGGTTTGTGGCTTGGTTGTTAAGTTCATTCTATAATTATAATTGGTTTTGAACCACCAATAGGCATAATTAAAGCTTTATAATAAATTTAACTTGAATAATCTTGAATATCCTTAAGGATTTGAGAATTAGGAGGCTCATCCCTATTAACAACGCTTCTCCTTGAAGTCTTTGTCCGGTATCGAGAGGTTGACCTACATGTTGTTCCTTGATTCGTTGCTGAATCTTCTCTTCATCTGTGGGAACAAGTTCCATGTCCTTAACCTTCTTTTCTGTGCGGTCCAACCAATCCAGAAGAGGAACCATCTTGTCCTGAAAATAATTATAAAACATTTAAATTAAAATGAGAACTTTTGATATCAAACGACTCTTACCAGGCTTGTATTTCAAAACTACATGATTGGAATGATTCAAATACCTACATATGTACAGTAAATTAGCTCCCAATCCATACATCCCTTTGAGAGGTCTTTAGGGTTTTTATTATATTAAAATTGGTAGAAATAAATAAATGTGAAATAATTAGTGGAAATTATGTGAATAACAACATTTCATCTTTCTCTGGGTGGGATGCCTTCACTCAATTCTCAATCATTTGTTCCTTTCTTTTTTATAAATAATTTCAATATTTTATATTATTTAACCATTGGGAACCCCCACCATCAAGAATGTTATATGTTTAACATTTAAAAATATATATTATTTGAATATCATCATCAGCAGAAGCAGCATCAACTGATCTTAGTCTGTGGCCGGGTCAGTTTAGTAAAATGTCTCAGTTTTCCTTTATCTTTCCACCATTCTCCCTCGTTTAATCTCCTCCATTCTTCTCCTCTCACTTGAACACTCTTTGTTGAGTGTATTTGTTTCAAATGTATCATGACTTAAAAATACTATGTGTTTTTTAATCAAGCAACAATGGCTTTTTTAGTGTACTTTTACAATATTTTATGGTATTATGTTTGTTCCTCCAACTATTTCATGTTCTTTCTTTCTCTCGTGTTTATTATGTTAAAAATATTAGGGGATGAGAATATGAAGAAACTTAACTTTGATGGTAAAAATCTTTTTTAACGCTATCCAACGACACACACTCACCTAGTCTAGATTTCACAGAATATAAAGAGTTCTGGGAAATGTAAGGCAGGCGCGATACACTTCTTCCGTGCAGCACAAGATTATGGATCAGTTTCTGAATATACCTTACTTCTCTTTGCGATAAATAAGGGTTTCTATCTTACCTGGAAATCCTTGGCGACGCTCATGGCTTGCTCAAGAGCAGTCATGCGCTGGCTAGCACCCTCCGTCAGGTTGTCAAACCTCTGCATTAGTTCCTTCAGTTGCCTCTCTATAGCCTTCTTCTCGACCGGGTCAGCGGCCGCAGCCACTTCGTTGCCCATCGCAAACAGTGACGACATCGAGTTCTGTCTGTCTAGCAGCATCTTCTTCAAGAACTGCCATGAAACAATTATACAATACTGGTAATTGATGGCTTGGACTAAACAAATAGGGTACAGAAATAAAGAATTCAATAGTGTTTTTTTGATGCATTAAAATAAAAAAAGAATATTTCAAGAAAACAAACAAAAGTATATAAAAAACTAATGAAACAAAACAAGTTTTAACTTACGATATTGAATAAGGATTATGTTATTTTATTTTTTGTCATTCAGTAAAAACCAATTATTGTTAGAAATATGTTATAACTAGCATAACACCCACAGAGGGCTTCATTTCTTGTTGTGTAATGTGACAAATTGGTGTTTGATGGACGATGATTGTGAATGGGATTCATTTTTAGTTACCCTCAAAATCTGTGCGGCGCATTTGAATTTAAGACTCTATAATAGGCCAAATATCTACTTCAATGAAAGTGTAAAATTGTTTCTAAATTGAAGATTTGATTATATACAACATATTTTTGTATATAGTTTTTCATTTTTTTGCAGGGCCCCATTTTTTTATTTTGTGAAAAAATATGGTCACAAAAATTTAAATTTGTAAACATAAATTTATTAGAATTTTAACATTTTTTTGTAATAAGATTAAAGGAAATATTGATGTGACCCTAATTGTTATGAAATAGCATCTTAAAATTGAATTAAATTAATTAAACTAGGAATTTGGAGGGGGAAAATAAATTGAAAGTCCTGTGTACTCAAATTTTTCAAGTTTTGTTGAGAAATCTTCTGGGTCGAGTTCGAGCAGCTACTAAAACTCGACTCAAACTCGAATTTTCGAGTACTCACACACTCCTCGTAAATATTGTTTCCCATTCATTTTACTAAAGAAATAGAATAAAAATATCATTAAGCTTGAGAATAATACCATTTAATAAGAAGCGCACCATTTATTGGATGTACAAGTAAAACTTTGAACAAACGGGAAATGATACCTTTTGCTCCTGTAGTTGTGCCTTGACAACCTTGTAGTCTGCGGACGGAGGTTTTTGATTGGCCACCATTTCCTCTGTATCAGCCAACCACTTGGCCAGACCGTCCAGAGCCTCCTGGAACTTGCCCGACTGCAGCAGACCAACATCAAGCTTGCGTCCCCGTTCATTAAGCTGGAACATTGGGAAACGTGGGTAGAGCTAGAGCTAAACATCCTGTTTATTTGGAATTAAAATAGTGATATTAAAAAAAAATTCATTTTAATCAGTAATTGACATAAACTGATTTTTTTTTTAAATCTCTAAATGAAAAATTACTTTAAATTTTTTCAGACTGAATGAATTTCACAAGGAAACGGTAATGATCAATTTTCTTCAAAAGGCAGCCATTACCTCTATGTACAGTGGCAGCAATGTAAAGTGTGAACCGTGTTTTTCCTTTTATTTTAAAAGCCCTTTTTTGTTCGTCCCTTTTATGTTTCTAATTTACCTTTCCTGTACCTTCTTCCAAATATATATCACTAATAAGAATAAAAGAATTTAGAGTGTGGATTTTCTACTTTTAATATTAATTTTTAACAGATGACTTACCCTGCCCTTGAGGTCATTCCACTTGTCGTTCATTTTCTCAAGATCTTTCTCAAGGCTGGCGGTGTTGACCCCACCAGCCGCCGACTGGATCAAACCTTGTCCCAGTCTGTTGCACCCTTCGATTTGGTGGGACAGGGGATCAATGTGTGTTTTCTGGAAGGAGCGGAAGTCCTGCTGTTGCGTCTTGATGCCTTCAACCTCCGAGCTCACTGCCTTCATCTTTCGCACTTCCTCGCTTGCCTGTATCATCAAATATAATAAACATTATGTATTATGGATGGATTAAAATACTAAGCTATTATATTTGTAAGTTACGATTGTAATTATATCAAAATATCATATTCTTTTAAATTGAAAAATGACACCTGTATACAAGAATCAAACTCGGAACGTTTGGCATATTATGCCAATACTCAAACCACTGAGCTATTCAGTAATCTTCTAATGCCCAGGACCATTCCTCAATTATATTTTAAGGTAGTCTATGATGGACATAGCCGTCAATTTCTGAATGTCCATCACAGACTCTGCCTTAAAATATAAGTGAAGAATTATTCCGGACAAAGGACTGGCTAGCTCAGTGTTTGGAGCATTGGCATACTAAGCCAAAGATCCCAGGTTTGATTCTCGTGTGAAGGTATCATGTTTCAATTTAAAGGAATATTATGTAATATATTTTTAAAAAGTCACTTTTTAGTTATTTTAAAGAAGGAAAAATGGTTGAAATATCTAGGAAAATGGGAGACACTTTACTAAAAATGAACCGGCAACAGTATAAAAAAGTGGCGATGATGACTTTCTAGTTTGTACACACACATAATATATAAAAGAATACAGACACATTAATTAATAATCGATTCATCCAATTCATATTTCTTGTTTTGACAATTTTTGAAAGTTATTTAAATATCATATAGTCTGATATACACATAAAGAGTTACAATACAAAATAAAAATGAGTTTGAAATTTATTTAAAAAATGTATTATCTATTAAAGCTGGTAAAGGAATAAACATTTAATATTTTTCAACCCTTATGATTGGAGAGATTTTCCTTAAAGCATCAATAAATGGTAATATAAAACATAAAGTATATTATTTAGTTGTGTTTGTAAGCACACAACACTTATAATAGATACAGTGTTATACAACTCACCTCCCCAACTTCCTCCATGACAGCAGTGTGTATTTGATAAAAGTTTTCCAGTTTGCCGAGAGAAGCGTCTAGGTCTTCCTCTCGAGCCCTGGCCCTCTCGTCCAGTCTCCCCAACTGTCTCTGTAGTAGCTCCACCTGTTCCCTGGTGGTCGCTGTGTCCGGGGCAAAGCCACTGTCCACCAGGTGCTCCCCAGCCAAAACTGTGTTGGCCACGTCCCCTGATGCTTTATTGATCTGTGGACAGAGTATAATGGCGTAAACAACACAATCCTCAGTGCAGTCGGTCAGGATAAGCTTCATCTGTCTGGGATTACGAACACGCTATGCAGCACATGATAAGGTGCCTAAACTCTGACGCACTGTGAGGTTGTGGTCCAACCGATTTCATTCAAAATTGGGAAAGTATTTGTAGTGTCAAATGTACTACTAAGTACTAAACTATGGAGGTGTAGAGTCCACATTTATTGATTAGAATCAAATAATATGAAATATTCCCAAAGCCTAAAATAAGTTTGAATATTATTTTTTTATTAATATATTTTGAAAATAAATACTACTGTCTAGTAAATGAACCGTGTATTATTATCATCACGTTTTACTACCCATTTGTGTTGTATGCACTTACACTAATGTGTAAAGGTAGGGTGATTGTGAGATGAAATGGAGGACCTATAGTTTAATGTGGGATCCGAACCACGGTGGAGGCCTGGCATTCCCCACATTCACAAGTTGTGATTAATACAAGTCTTGTCAGAGGTGAAGGAAAGGTTTGGCTTAAATCTGTGCCGGGACCGAGGATTGAACCCCAGGTAACCTAATATTGTAAAATAACTTTGGAATATTTTGTTTATCTTAATTTAATTTTTTATGTAGTTATTTATCTAAATAAATTTTGTTTTTATTATTTGTTCTTAGGACGTTTCCCGCCATTGTTGAGTGTTTCCTCCCTTTTACAAGTTGGTTCGTTATAGGAGGGAAGGTGTTTTTTTAATAAGCGGGATACAGGTCAGCGTAGAGTCAAGTTCATATCGGGTATTTGACCCAATGGTAACATTAAATATAAAATATTTGCTATATTAAGTTAGTGTCAGCATAATTTTAATGCTCACAAAGGTAGTAGATTTATTAAGTGATCGTACTAATTGGTATGCTTTTGCAACAACTAGGTACTGACCTTCTTGACCAGCTTGCCAGTGTCGTCCAACTGTCCTCTAACAGTCTTGAGGTCACGACCTGGAGGTTTCATGGAATCGAGCTCATTTTCAAGGTCAGAGAGATCATGGGTCAACCCCTTCACTTGGTCCTGCGCACAGTAAAAAAATAAAAAATTAAAATAATCATAAAAAGGATGTACAAGTACTGTCCAAAGAGTGGTCTATTTAGGAGTTATTTCAAATCTCTCTGAACAATTTAACATTTAAACAATTATCATGTAAACAAATACAAAATGGTGCCAGATGGCTTTATTGAATTAAGAATGAAAAGAAGATGAAAAGGCAAAGCCTACACACTTATCAGAAAATCGTAAGCCTAAAAGCTCACAATTCTGAAAAAAAAGGAACTAATGAACCCCAAAAAGTCATAATTATGTGTTCTGTTGTGATTTTAATTGTGAGCTTTAACGCCAACAATTTTATTACCCTACTATTGTATTTTCAATGTTTAATTTAAACGATTATTAGTTATGTTACTATAAATCATATTTCTTCGACTCAAGGACCCACATTTATTCCCGTTTAAACATCTCTAAGAACGTGGTGGTGGCTCTTACAATCAATGGAATATAGTACTAATACTCTTAGGCATTAAGAACATTATTTAAGTGGTTTAAAATAAAATTTGCATAATCCCAAAGAAATTTTAAAAATATTTATGCAAAATTAAATGATTGATGTTCAACTTTTTTTAAGCCTATTGAGAGAATCCGAAAGGACCCGGAAAATTATGTGCTATGTATGGTGTTTAATATTATTATGTGTTTTTTTTTCATGTCCAGGACCGCTTTCTTATTTAGTTTTTTGTCATCCAAATACAATAAATAATTGATTTACAAAGGGACGATCTCTAGCTTGAATCTTTTAGCCATAATTGTTTTTTCACTGTTAAAAGTCAATCTACGACTCATTACACTTTAGTAACTTGCTAATTCAGCCTATGTCGAGTATATTCATGTTTTCATATACTACAAAGCCATGTGGCTTCTGAGAGTTGACGTCAATTTCATAATTTACTTACAAACTCTCTTACAGATATCAGAATATGTGTTTGTTAAATTAGCTGTAATAAAATTATTGAATAAGAATAATAAAATAGTCATTAAGTGTCACTTCTTAGTAATGACATTGTATTATTAAAATAAAATATAATTGTAAATTCACAATCCCGAAAAGGACATTTAAGGGTGAATGTAAAGGAAATAGAGCAGAATTTGACTTAAAAAAAAATTAAATTCGGATGTAGCCAAACGAGAATGAGCTCTTGGACTTCCTGGGTCAGATTCAAGAGTGTAAGCCACTTAATTCAACTCTACAAGTCACAAGACTGTGATTTAAATCAATTTAATGTTCTATATGTTTTCACTATTTGTATTGAAATACCGAGGTGCAGTTACTCACATTGAACTGTGTAACAGCTGTGGCCGCCGATTGTAATTCGCTGCAGCGGTCATCCAACTTGGCAGTCAGCTCATCAAGTCGGTCTGCAAGTGTCTCCACCTCGTCCTGGAGGTGACTAGCGTCCGCACCATGCTCCCCGGCTTCATTAACAAGATCATTAGCTAGTTGACGGACTGACAGTAGGGGCTTCTTCAAGGCTGCTGTTTCTTCTCGTAGAGTCTGAAAAATATGTTAATCCACAATTATCTAAGATCCATTTCCTATAGAGCCTGTGAAAAGAATTGCTTAGAAATTTTAGTTTTTTCATTTCAATTTTCAACACTTATATAGCAGAACTGAAACTGCCTTACATTAGAGAGAGAAAAGACCAAGTGAGATATACCTACTGAGTAGTCGCCATGTGTTGGCCAAAATAGTGCTAGCATTTGCGAATAGAGGGTACCATGTGGTCAGTACAGTAAATCCCCTCGTCGTTAAACTAATTTTTCTATTTCAGAGCTGCTACTTTTTCATTCAAGTAGCTCTTTATTTGACCTCATTACAGACCGAATGATTCACAGAGAGATCTGGAAGCGTCTGGGAATCTAACCCAGGACCTGTGGATCTATAGCCGGGAACTCTGACCACTAGACCACAAAGACTGTCTAAACAAAAGGATAAGATAGGAAAACTTAAGATGGTTTGTAAAAATGTAATGCAAACCTTGATCCTGTCTAGAAGTTTAGGATCCTTGGCAGCTCCCCCCAAAGCATCATGGGAGGACAGTTTGTCCTCGCACCGTTGAAGGGAGTGCTGCAAGTCTCGCAAGTTCTCATTGAAGTCTGATAAGCGCCGGGCTGTGTCCTCCAAAGACTGAGTACGCTCTAGTAGGTCTAAAATAGTAACATTACAATAGTTATAATTTGCACGAATTTACTTTTATATACAATAAATAAATTTACTTTATATCCATTATTGTTTCCAGCCTATGGCCTGGGTCTGTTTTTTATTCAAGCCATATATTTTCCACTACCGGCTGGCTAGGCCTGTCGTAGCTTTAAATGCCTTATAACCTAACGTAAGACTAGGACAGGCAGAACATTCAGTCCCCAACCATTAATTTATCAATGTGGAAGGGTAAACCGATATTTTCATCAATGATAAATTTACAGCCAAGCCGGGAATTGAACTCTAGACCTTAGCGCAATAGGTGGACACACTACTAACTGAGTTAAGGTGTCAGACTGTGAGAATAGATTCAGTAGCTTTTCAAACTGTCAGATAAGTTTAGTCCTATGAAAATTGAACCGAACCAAAAGTCAGTTAACTAACCGTTGTTGAGCTTGTCCCATCTCTGCTTCATGTGGAGTAGTTCTCCCTTAACCACTTCTTTGTCTATATCACACGCCCCATGGAACGTGTCTCCGAGAGTACGGTTGTTCTCGTACTCGCCCGAACGCTTCCACACCTCGTTCCTGAATGTTCCCAGCTCCTTCAGCTGACGTTCAATGTCCTTGCGTTTGAAAGAAGCAGGTTGTAGAGTTTCCAACTTATCCTCTGCTTGTGACAACCACGGGATAAGAGACTCTTGTGCACGGTAATATTTGCGACAGTGTTCCTATAGTAGAAAAAAAACATAATTACATCACTGCTGGCAAATATAGTACAATAATCACACATTTTAAATTAGAGATACCAAATTTATTGGTCGTTTGTTCTAAGGTGCGACTCCCAAAATGGACTAGATTGACAATGATGTGGAGATGGAGTTTCAAAACTCAGTCAAGTGTACTGAGGGTGGTGTTTCCAAAATGATTTTCCACTCTCCTTCCAGGCTAATGCAGGTAAACTTCCTCTAAGTTCAACATTGCTCTCCCCTACCACACTAGTGTAATTAGTACAAGATGTGTATAACCTGAATGGGTAGTAAGAGATAAGACTAAGAAATATATACCATTTTTAAAATATATAGCAATAAAACATATCAACAAATTTTAAAAAAAACAAGGATCGGACCTCAAATTAAGGATTCAAGGATTTGAGAAAATTTCTGATTTGCAACTCAAATCCTTGATTTTTGTATTTTTGTTAATTTGTTTTAGAGCTCTAATGTTGCTTAGTGGTTGGTCAAAACCATTTATAATAATAGGATAAACTTAACAATCAGACCCCAGATAAGTTATTTTTTAGCTGAATGGATTGTAAAAAAGTAAACATTTAGTTACTATTTGTATTTTATATTATTATATTATATTTATCTTTTCACTTTTTCCTGGATTTAGATTCGAGATTCAAAGAAATGAGAGGTTCAGATTCTTCAACCAACTCTAAAAAAAAAACTATTAATGGAACGAATAATGGGGCCAGTAGAGTAGGCAAGAGCGAATGGGATAAATGTGATGACAGTATCCAACACGCAAATCTGGAGTGATGTGTGTATGTCCAGGGTATCAACGCTCAACAACAATAGCACTCACCATGCAAGTCTGGAGACGCGTATTTCTCTCCAAGGTGTCCTTGCGCAGTTTGTCCCACTGCTGTTGGATCTTGTCCAAATCTCTTTGTAGGTTCCTGTTGTCTGTGCGCTGGTTGTTGATGCGAGATATCATGTCTCTACCCTTGTTCAGTAACATGATCACTTCATGCTCTTTGTTCATCACTTCCTTGTATACAGGCTACAAACAGAAGTAGTAGTTAAAACGATTTGTGCCGTTTCAAACCTTCAATAATGTAGGGGATGGTGGGAAAACATTATTTGTGTGTTGATTCTATTCCCTATTTTCTGAAACGTCTTTTTTATGTAACTATGGATAGTAACTAATAAGGTAAACACTTATAAATAAATACCAGCTATCCTATAAGAAGGCTTAGCTTAGAATATTTGATCTACCAATTAAAATGCACCAAAGTTTAGTATTTACAATATGGCCGGGAACAAAGTATACCCAAATCTGCAACACTGTACACAAGTAGTTATTGGTGGGGAAGAAACATGACAAGACTGTGATGAGACCTTAGTGCGGGAAGTGAATGGTCATAATGACTAATGATACAGTATGGACTCATTAATGAGGAGGCCTTTGTTGAGGAGCGTTATTTTCCATCATAAACAATTGGCCATTCAGGGGTTACCAGTAACTTTTAGAAGAGGAGTTCTATAAAAGCCTACACACAAAGCGAAAAGTGTTGTTATTAGAAAGAAAATTCAGGCAAACTGGATAAATTGTTTTTCAACGAAACTATAATTTTTGAAGAAAAGCTCAACTACAGATAATGAGTATGAAGGATAATGCTCGATAAGATTCTGCGATCGTCAAAGAAAAGTCAACAATGTATTGCAAAAGAACATCTGTTTAGACCCTTTTTCATGAGTTAGGAGCATTTTCCTAAGTTATGCAGGTCAGCTATCAGTCACAAGAGCTGGATAAGTTCCAAAGGCATATGTTCTGCACTGTGCTCGTACTCTTGCGAATGAATTTTCTCTTCAATATTTGGTTCTCTAATGAATGCCACATTACGTTGGAATTATAAGCACATGATCCGATTTCTCTGTTTTGAACAACCTACCGATTATATCGCACACCCTCTACAGCCTGAAAATGTTACTGTCTGGTGTGCCATTTCGGTATATTTGATTTCCGGCCATACTTAAGAACTTATAAATGAAGCATAAAAAAAATCACAATGATAACAAAGTAAAAAAAAAGTCTTAAAACTTTTTTTCCAGTGGTGATAGGAAAAGGGGGGTTGTTCTCCCCTTTTGTGGCTTCACCAATCCCATAACCCCTTTCCTTAAGAATTCCTGGATAATACAAGAGATCTTGATATATTTTTTTTAAAGAAAATATGGGCAAACTAGCTTCCCTCTTTACCAAAACTCACAGAGATGAACAAATGGGGTAAATGTTAAATAATAAACTTACCTCATGGTGGTCTAGTTGTTGCTGCAGTGTATGTCTATCAGCCGACACCAATAGTCTCTCGGACATTCCTCCCAACTCGTCCACAAGCCAGCCAAGGGTGGTAGCACATGATGCTTCAAACTGTCGCCCATCCCTTTAAAAAGAAAAGAAAAAAAAGACACAATAAATTACAAATGGATGAAAAATTACCACAAGGTTAATGGTTATCCTTAAAATAAAACTAAGAGTAATTTATATGTCCTGCAGTCATTATTAACGAAATATAATGAAGCAAGAATGATAAAAAGATAATTTAGAGTTACTACACCAGATTGGGAGAGTATTGATCTCTCAAGTCAATCTGGTGAAACATGTCGGTAAAATAGAACTTCTGTAGACATCATCAATACAGGAATATCAATAACAAAGGAGTAAGGGAAGTCAATCCCAACAACAAGACTGTGATAATTTTTTCATATATTTATATTCATTTATTGTTATTAATGTTTTATGAACTTAGATTTAGATATTTTAAATTAAATGAGTTTAAAGTTTATAATTCTATTAAACTAATTTTAAGTGTATTTTAATTAGTCAACACTTATATGTATTTCCTATTAACTATATTTATTTATACTTTTTATACTTTTAATCTGACCTGCATTTCATTTAAATATGCCAATTATGTTTGTACACAGTATTTTTAGTCCACTTTCTATCCCATATCATTGTTTACTTTAGTATATTGCTCAATCTCTGTTATTAAACTGATTACACATTTACATCATTTTTGTCTATTCAACTTTTAGTATTAATTTCAATTCTTATTGTAGTCTTTGTTATTATAACATCAATCTGGTGAGATAATTTGGCTTTTAAAAGAATTTGAGAAATCACGCTAAACTGTTATTCTATTATTAATAAATGTTAAACAGTTATATTAGCCCCTAAATCGAGGTCTAACCTCCATCATCCTTGTCAACTTTTTCGCTCAAACTAGAGAAAGCGAGACCAAAAATAATGTAAGACTCAAATTCAAAATCCTACAAACGTGCTGGTGCTGAACTAACTTTGCCTAATGTTGAGCAAAGGAGTAAAATGAATTTTATATATATATATATAAAAATTCACGGCAAAACCATTTCTATTTCCACCCTAGCCACAATCTGAATCCACCAATGACGTACCTAAGAGAGTTTTCAAGCTCAGCCTTGCGGTGGTCTAGTTTCTTTTGCAGGTTATTGTACTGTCTTCCTACAGCGGTCAACTTCCCTTGGATCTCAGCACGTGAGGCTGGGTCACTTAGTACCTCACATAACTGCTCGCCTGCAGATTCAGCGTCTGCCAATAGAGGCCTTTGTCCCTCCAGCTGACGTTCCAAGTTCTGCAACATAACATAAAGTAATTATTAAAACAGCAACTTATATTTAGGTTAAGACTAGGACATGGAACAGCATCCAGTGCCCGGCCGTTGAATCATCACTGTCAAAGGATAAATACACATTTCACCAATCATACATTTTTTGGCCATGCCGGGAACCGAACCCAGTAGACAAACACGCTATGGACTGAGCTAAGGTGTCAGATATGGTGAGAATACATAAATGGTATTATTGTTAATATCTCTTCGTGCTAGAGCAAAGAGATGAATACTACAGTCTTAAGTGTTTTTTTATGCAAACAATGATCGTAACATTTAGCAGTTAATTAAAGAGAGAGGGAGAGAGCATATTCAGATATAAATGAGACAAGCTCTAGTATGAGCTTGGTGACCTGGTGGTCTAGGAGAAAGGTGTCAGACTTCTATGCTGGCGGCTGGGGTTCAATCCTCGGTCCCGGCACAGATTTATCTGATTGCCAAACCCTTCCTACACCTCTGACAAGACATCTTGTGAATGTGGGGAATGCCAGGCCGCCACCGTGGTTCGGATTCCACGTTAAACTGTAGGTCCTTCATTTCATCTCACAATCACCCTACCATTACACATTAGCGTAAGTGCGTATAACCCGAACGGGTAGTAAGACGCGGTGCTAATAATAATAATAATAATAATAATAATAATAATAATAATAATAGTATGAGCTTGTACTACCAACAATAACGTTGGATAGTTTATGACAGTGGACTCACCTCAACCTTGCGCAGCTGCTCCTCAGGGTCCTTGTCTAGCGGCAGGTCATCCAGATTGTCAGAGATCCCTTGCAAGGCATCCCTGAGCCTGTTGAGCCCGGCATCGAACTCACGACTAGTGTCTGCAGCCGCCCCTAGACTCTCTGCACGCTCTTCCAGTCGACCAAGTAGATCAGCCCACCGCTGAAGGACGGAGGAGAGCTTAGAGGCAAGACGGTGACCATCAGGAGAGTCCTCGTCAAGATTGGAAAGGACACTCTCTCCCACTTCTGTGAGGTGGTGAAGCTGGGGCTGCTGTGAGCGGAACTCTTCGCGCAAGACCTGACACCAATTAAACAGTATTTGTGTTATAAAATATTCTTAAACTAATAATGTTCATTAAACATCCGCAGTAGATATTAGACCCTAACATTGCAAACAAACTTTATGTCTGACACAACTTCAAAGTAACTTTGTAAATCAATGTATCAAAGTCGTATTTTACAAATAATGAAAGTAAAAATTGTATTTTTTTCTTGTTTATAAAGGCCTACAACAATTTATTTAAATGAACAAAAAAAAAAGGTTTTTTTATATTTAAAAATCTTGATTGTAAGCTGAGCCAAGACAAGCCAACTCTGTACATTTGTTAGGATAGCATTTGTAAATGATGCCAAATTCAAAGTTTACATGTTAAGCTCTAAATGTAAGCAAAATTAAGTCTGAAGGGACAACATACCTGTACTTGTTGGACCTGACTCTGCACCATGCGGCTATCTGAGGAAATAGGCCCCAAGACTGTCATCATGCGATCTTTAGCGCTCAGCCAGTTAGAGAGATGGTCGTGGGTGTCGTGGAAGTCTTTAAGGTCCTCCATGAACTTGATTCTGTATTATCAATAAACCAATTAGGGAAATAAATCATGTCTCAACAAAATCCAAACACATCTTGAATAAATAACCAATTAGAAATATAATTTGAATATTCCTAAATTGTATTTGTTTACACAGACAGTTAAGGGGAGAAAAAATATTGTAATAATACAAATGCAAGATGGCAAAAGTTGAAAGAAAACTTTTAAAAAACCATCTCAAAGCCACAAAATTAAATTATTAATTTTAAATTAAACATTAAATTTTATACCACTAAATTTATCAAAATAAGCTGTATTTCTGTTGAAACAGGATAGGTTTTGTTTATTTCTCCTACCTATCCTTGCAGCGATCATTGAGACTCTTCCACCTGCTCGTGACATCCGTCAACTCGTCATGAAGTGTGTCTGCTCCCAAAGCACCTGGCTTTCTCTTGAGTAAGTCCGTAACTTGAACCTTAGTACTGTCAAGGAGGGATTGCTTCTCATACATTTCTTCTAGGACACCCTGTATAACAAGACAGTGATGCATTCATTGTATTGCACATGGACTTTAGTGCTGGTAAGAAGAAACTGCTTTACATATTGTTTATTTTTTAAAGATACCTTATAAAATTTGAAATTCTAATGTAGCATACATCGATTTAAGAGCTAAGAAAGAGACACCGCACACTGTTAAAATTGTTGCTGTTTGTATCTCTAATCAATGTATAATATTATATTATGGAAAAAGGTACAGGAAAGGTGAATATAAACATTTGAAAGAAACAAACAAAGTAAGATTTTTACAATGAAAAGAAGATCACAGTTCACACTTAACACTGCCGCCATTGGACAAAATTGATTGTTACTGCCAAATCTAATATAATCACCTCATAAAGAAAAAAGAGGTTTTCTTCAAAGAGATAATATATTATATATAAACAATTTATAAATAATGTAATATTAAGAATAATAATTGATCTCACATCTAGTTGCAAAGTTTAATCCATAATTTTTTGACAAGTATTTGGTAAACTGTTTAGCATCCATGAATAAATAAAGATCCCCCCCCACTTGTGTATAAAAAACCCTGATTGTATACAATAACAATTTTAGACCAAAACACACATGAAGCGCGGAACGAGAGCTAAAATGCAAACGTGCAATCTGTTCAGCCTGAAAAGTATCAAGCTTACCTTATATGGTTACACTATAGCTCAACTTATGAGAGAGGGTCATATGTAATCCATCAAGGTTAGACCGGTACTTTCAAGGGTGAAGATAAGAAAATACAATAGAGCTGGCAGCCTCCATAACAAAGTGACTCGAGGAATACCATCCCCCAGTTTGTTCCATTAAAAATATTCACAGAGATATTTCATATTGTCCGACACTTCAGCTCAGTCGGTAGTGTGTCTGCCTACTAAGCTAGAGGGTCTGGGGTTCGATTCATGGTACACCAGGAACTTTATTTTTGATGAAAATATGGGTGTACCATTTCACATGTTAAATTAACGGCCACGGACTTGGTGATGAGCCTGCCCTATCTTAAGAGAGATTATAATGTTTCAAAAATGAGGTGGCTCAATGGCTAGATAATTTTATAATAAAGGAAATAGATAAAACTAAAGAGAATGGAAAAATAAACTACTAAGAATAAATTTGAAGAAGAAAGCCCACCTAAGGAAAGAGGAAAATGTGGGAAGAATCCAATACACAAAGGTGACATCTTCTTCCTTTCTTCTGTCCTCTATAGTAGAAGTAGTCACACACACATTTTAACACAAATATAATAATATTTCGGCATTGTTGCCTTTATTATATTATTAGATTATAAGGCATACAAAGCTATGAGAGGACTAGCCGGCTGGTAGCAGAAAATATATGGCTTGAATAATACAATGACACAGGCCACAGGATGGAAACAGTAGTGAATGTAAAGTAAATATTTAATATTACAAGTTTTCTATCATAAAAACAGCCTCTTTATATCTAATAATTTTGGAGCACAAGATAATGTTTTTTCGCTGAAAACCTTATTGAAGTTTGATGCATTTCGTGTTTATTTAAAAACTCTTAAGGTCGGTGTCATAGTAAGACTGAGTATTGTACAAGTCAAGTGCGGTTTAACACTAGATTCAAGACGACAGTCACCTGAACTTGAATGAAATGGGCCAGTTTTGTGTATGAAACTAGCCCATTGCATTCTAGTTCTAAGTATATAATCCTACATTTAATAGAGCGCCGTACTTGAGGCATACTCAATCAGCCTATGAAATTGGGACATAAGACTGTAAAACAGTTATAATTTTTTTAGTGTAACAAGTATTATATTATTTATTAATAATACATTTCTATATAATTGTATTATTTTCTAATATAAATGAGCTTCACCTTGATCTGTTTGGATGTCTTGCCTGCTTCTTCCTTTGACTGGGGCACAGTTTCCTTGGGAAGGTTCCGGTTGACCTTGTCTAGGAAGTTTCCTAGTGTCCGCAGGTTGTCCAAGTGCTTCTTGACCTCCTCCCTGATGAGGTCCAGCTCAGACTGTCGGTCCGATAACCTCACGCCCAGCAGACTGTAGCGATTGTTGATCTCGGTCAGTTGTTGCTGGACTGGAGATAGCTCTGACAAATCAGAAAAAATGGGGCTCAAAATTAGCAACACATTTTTTTAAATTACCTTAACTGTTTTTTAATTTGGATTTTAAACTATGAAAGTTTTTAAGATTGTTTAAAAAAAACACTTTAGGTTAAATCCAAGAAAACTAAAACTAGTTATAATTAAAAGAAAGCTTTCTTAAAAATCAATCTAACAAAATTAGTTTTAATAAGAGATAGGGGAAACAAAGTTAAAAACTAACATTATTAATTATGACTTTTGACCAAGATTTTGTCTTACACTGCTGGAATATGTAGAGCACTTTCCGCCATTATTTAAATATTTTCCGGTGACTTGGTGGTCTAGAGGTAAGGTGTCGGTCGGACTTCTGTGCTGGGCGTCCGGGGTTCAATCCTCGATCCCGGCACAGATTTATCTGATTGCCAAACCCTTCCTTCACCTCTGACAAGACGTGTATTAATCATAACTTGTGAATGTGTGGAATGCCAGGCCTCCACCGTGGTTCGGATCCCACGCTAAACTGTAGGTCCTCCATTTCATCTCACAATCACCCTACCATTACACATTAACATAAGTGCGTATAACCTGAACGGGTAGTAAGACGTGGTGCTAATAATAATAATAATAATAATAATAATAATAATAATAATAATAATAATAATAATAATAATAAAAAATATTTCCGCCTACCCTAAAGCATCCTTGCACGTACCCCACATTGGGAACTGTATACACGAACTGTTGAAAATATTTTTGTTAAATATAAACTCAACCACTTAAATTTTGTAAGCACATATATGATTTAAAACAAAATATGAAAAGGTAGACTAAATATAATAAAATTACATAACGCCTACCTGAAGGGAAAAAGTGTCATAAAATGAGACACAGCAGCAAAATCTTTCTTAGCGTAAATTGGCAATAAGTTTACCTTCAAGATGGAATCCATCTTGAGAGGATCGCCGACTGCTGAACCCACTGGAGCCACCCGGAGAGACGGGGCTCTGAACCGAGAACCCTCCAGGCTTTGTAGGGGAGGGAGAGCCAGCATCTTGAGACTGCCGACGCACTGATCACAGATAAAATCTTTAGCACAAGTTAATAAAGATTGTATTAGTATTTTCAAGATAGTCGCTAAAATTATGTGATTATAGAGGGAGATATTCTTTAAATCTTTAAATTAATTTAAATATACATAAAAGAATTAGGGTGGATGGATTAATATCAAAATACAATAATCGAGACAATTTTATTGGCTTAAGTACTTTACCAAAATAATTAGTAGATAAAATTAAGTTAAGTTTCAAGTTTAAGGATATAACAGACCAAAATTTGGTAAGAATTAACCATTTTATTTTCAAAAATAATTTCATTAATTTGATATTATTTAATAATAACATTCGCTTAGATAGCTGTGGTGGTGTTGGAATCTGTAGTAGTGTATCTGTATCTGTAGTGTTAAAGTTAAAATATTTGTATTGGTGTTTAATCTAATATTGAAACAAAGATTTGAAGAACTTAATAATTATTAGAGGGAAACCCCAGTAGTAATTTAAAATTTTAAACAAATAAGAATATACAACGATTTATTTTACACAATCCACTTAGTTGCCCTTTTCCAAAACAATTATTTATCATTTTACGAGTGAACTACATTGAAAGCTTAGTTAAAATGTGTGAGTGTGTTTGAGAAATTTGTTCAAACGTAATGTAGTAAATTATAACTCACATGGGCTAGCTGTGACAGACGTCCTCTTCGTGGGACTGTAGGCTGAACTACGTCTTCTTGGCGGGGATTCTGCCCTTTCCCCTCGCAGCAAACTGTCATATTGATTTCCCAAGTCATTCACCTTGTCGATCGTAGTGCCGTATTCTCGGTACTCCTTGTTCAAAGGCTGTAAATGAATACAATAACGATATATGCAACTGATGTCAAAAAGTTAATATACTTCATGTTTGTTAAATTAGGGGTTAATCTTAGTTTATTTTTAATTCAAATATAGCTTTTTGTTAAGTTATCAAATATTTAAAATAAATTATATAATTCAATAATAATCATTGAAAAGAGATTCCACAATTCAAATATCAAACATTCTTCAATTAATTGTATTTAGCATAATTTTTTTTTCTAAATATGTAGCGAAAGTTTCCCACAGGTTTTCTCAAAGATGAGAAGCCAAAAATCTGAATGATTGGACAAATGTAAGGAAATTAATTCAAGAGCTTGTCAAAAATAAAATACCTATAAAGTTATTTTAAAATATAAAATAAAAAAACCTTAGTGTATATATATAAAGGTACAGATTAGTGTGATACTAGTATTTAAATTCAAAGTTCTTTTCTAATATTTAAATATTTAAAAAATATAGGTTGTTCTACCGTTATAGGAAAATTAAGATTTTCAGATTTCCAGTAAATGGAATAATCGCCAAAAATTCTAATTCCCATTTTATTTTGAATGTTTTAACGGGTTGTTTCAGTACCTACAAGCCATTTTCTATATTTTTTGAAATTTGTTTTTTATTAAAAATTAAATCACAAGAATTGACCAAGCATTAATGTTTGGTATAGTGTTACTCCTAGGTAAATAACAAAGAAATGTACACGAAATTCCTTTTTTGTATAAAATATTGAGAATGGAGTTTGAGAATGGAGTTTACTAGGAAAATATATGGTCTTGGTAATAATATCCTCTTATTTAAAAGACGGAGATTCTTTATTTCCGCGTTGTATTATAAAAAGTATTGTTATTTTACTTAAAGTGCATTGCCTGTTTTGAAAATCAGTATCAAACCAATTTTTAATCAAATAAAATTATATAAGGAAGAGGGTATATGAACAGTGGATAGAAACATATAAAAGAAACAAACACAATATGGCTTTGTTCCTTCGTTCGTTCCTTTTATATGTTTCTATCCACCTTTACTGTACCTTCTTCCAAATATAGTAACATTATCTCATAAAGCGATAGGAGGATTTTCTTTTAGAGATAATCAAATAAAATGGTAAAATTGAGTTGATCAGCTAGAAAGCAGTTCTTTTCAAACTTAATAAAATATTTTATTTTTATGGGTCATTTATACTGAAGTTTAGTACAGGAAAAAAAAAAATGTAAATGGATTTACAAGATTCAATCATAACACAGCCCAACATATGAAAAATTACGTGAAGAAACTATTCAAATAATGTGATATTTATTCAATCATAACACAAGCCAACATATGAAAAATTACGTGAAGAAACTATTTAAATAATGTGATATTTATTCAATCATAACACAAGCCAATATATGAAAAATTACGTGAAGAAACTATTTAAATAATGTGATATTTATTCAATCATAACACAAGCCAACATGTGAAAAATTACGTGAAGAAACTATTTAAATAATGTGATATTTAATTACCAACAAATAAATTTGTCCTGTTACTAATCTTAAAAGCTATATAATGAACAGCCCAGACACATTTCAATCTATATGTGAATGTATGGCAACTAGAATGACCTTGAGTTGTTCAGTCTGCTGCTTAAGGGTGTCGATCTCAACAGCAACAGGTTCTAGCCGGGAGACTCTGCTCTCCGTGGTGTTGAGCCAATTCAGCACCGAGTCCCTTAGCTTCTCGTAGGCAAACAACTGCTCGGAGCGAGTCTTGCTCAATCGTTGCTTTTCCTCCAGTAGTGAGTTCAGGTCCTTCCATTGTCCTTCCAGAGCCTGTTATAAAAATAATATTATTATTATTATTAGCACCGCGTCTTACTACCCATTCGGGTTATACGCACTTACGCTAATGTGTAATGGTAGGGTGATATGTGAGACGAAATGAAGGACATACAGTTTAACGTGGGATCCAAACCACGGTGGGAGGTCTGGCATTCCACACATTCACAAGTTGTGGTTAATACACGTCTTGTCAGAGGTGAAGGAAGAGTTGGGTAATCAGATAAATCTGTGCCGGGACCGAGGATTTATACGATGGTATATTGAATCTCTATTCATTCACTAGTATAAGTGAACAAATGAGTATTTAAAATATCTATAATATAGGAACAGAACGGCAAAGGTCTATACAATGTTAGTCAACATTTATCTGGAAGATGAAAAGTCCCATCCACCAGTTGAGAGAGAACCTCTGATTGTTTAACTTTACAAATTAAATGGTTTAATCAACTGATGACTTTGAAAATGTTTCGATGGTACTTAAAGTCGTCTCAACTTGGGTAATACTTACACAATTTAATATATAATGTTTTTTTTTTTTAGATGCAAGTTTCATTGCCTTGAGAGATCCATTAACTACATTGAATCATTTAATGCACAGGTTGATTATAAACCCAAACAATAATAAAAAGTATTGACAAATCATAATATATAATATGTACTGTGTGGCAACATGGTCTAACGCACTATTCTCATGGTAGACTAGACTGCCAATAACAAGGAGATCAAGGTTTGAATCTCGGTCAGGTGTAGTGAAGGTGGTTTAATCAAAATGGTTTTCCAATCACCTTCCACGCAAAACCTTCCTAATCCCTAAAATCAATAGTGTAAATAGTACATAAGTGTATAATCCAAACAGGTAGTAAGACAGTGATAAAAAAAAAGCGCAAAGAAAGTTTTGTTTCTAATACTTAAATGGCTTTCAAACATAACAAGAACCTGACAAATTAGAGACTAGCCACATGATCAAAATTTACCTTGATCTTATCTCTCACAGGCACAGTATCAGTGACATCCTTCTTGGCCACCAAGTTCTTGCCAATCAAAACAATCTCCTCAAAATCTCCCCTCTTGGCGTCCCTCCTGGCAGCAATCGTCTCTATCTTTGCGGTGTACTCTGCCATCTCCAGTTTTAGTATATCTCGAGACTCGATGGTTTCTATTATCTCTGCATGCCATTGTTCAAAGTGTGACACTGTCACTGTGAAAACCGACAGAGCGTGGTGGATCTCGTCTAGGAGTTCAGACCGCTTTACTGTCCTCTCTTGTAGTTTCTCAAACCTGGTGAAAATAACGTCAAAGTTTTACAATGTAGAAGGATTAATACTTGGAAATAGTGGTGGTAGCCATTTCCTCACATAGCATATGTTTATTAAGGGTCTTCAAAGCTTCAACAATATTAATATTGATTTTAATGTTATATTATTTGATGCGATGAATCAAATCAAACCAGAAAAAAATTAATAGGGTTTAAGACCGATGCAAATCCCACAATATGCCAAAAATATGTTTATATATTTTTAATAAAAATCCTTGTGAGGTAAAGTAAATGTTTATTAATTATTATCATATTGAGCAAAAAATAAGGCACATTTTTTCTCCCAAAAGCTTTTATAAAACCTTTTTATAGCCAATAATCGCACTTTTGGATAACTTTGACTACTGAAAGAGTATATTCAAAGGAAAAATGGTGCCAAACAGCTATTTTAAAATAAACATTGATCTCTATAAGGAAAACCTTTTTTCGCGTTATGAGATAATTGTATTATATTTGAAAAAGGTAAAGGAAAGGAGAATATGGTAGGGACCTAAGTGTCCCTGTGTTGGATGAAAATTACAAAGAAGTTCACTATGTTTAAGAGTATTTTTTGTGTTTTCTTTATAATCATTTCCCTCTTCATTTAGTCATTCAGTATTTCTTCCTCCCCCTCACATAGGAGTGCCCTCCTAAAACACCTCAAATTACTTAGTTTTACATGATTTATTTATTTATTTTCTTTAATTAATCTTGGGTTTTTAATAGTGATTCACTATTATGTAGACACTTCTTGAAGCTCAATATTATTTGACGAAAATGTAATACTTTTTAAAAAATTCTGGTAAATAACATTATCAACAAGTTTTAATAGTATGCCTATTGAAAATTTGAGAAGTCTGTTTATCTCAACACATGAGCAAATTTAGCTCCAGAACTAGTTTAAAATGGAGTTATTTTCTTCCCCACGTCCACCATCTTGTTCGAGTGTTCCTCCTCACCTGGACTGTACATCTTTGAGCTTGGTCTCTATCTTCTTGGCGAGTCTAGCGTTGCTGGCATTGGTGACAAGTTCTTCTGCTGATTGAGTCACGCTCTCCACACTTGCTCGGTGACTGTCGACCTCGGCTTGGAGTAGTCTGTGCTCCCTCAGCTGTTCCTCTAGACGCTCCTTGTTCAGACTTACTGGCCGCATCAGAGCCCTGTTGGGCACCAAACAACAACATACATAATCAAGACACTATGTGATGCTTTGAGTACTTAAAACTGTGAGAACTGTGTCACATGTTTAACTCTTAATGTTTCTCTTTTTCACACATTAGTCTACAACATTTAACCACGTCTTACATGGCCTACCCCTTCCTTTTGATCCACACACTCTACCTTCATATATTTACTTTATCTGTCGATCCATACTCATCCTCTAAAAGTGCCCAAATCGACATAAAACACTTCTTTCACCCTGACCTACTGGATTCCCTTTCAAACCGCATTCCTTCAGCACCCATTCATAAATGACTCTGTCCATACGAGTTTTTGCACATATATTTCTTAGATATCTCATTCAAATGAAATATATTCAACATGAATAGGTAAATATTTATAATTTAGCAACATTGGTAATGCTAACTAAACAAGACCCTGACATATGTTTAAATAAAACTAAACAAGATATCATTTACATATTTGTAAATTTTGAAAAATGACACCTGGAGATGTGAATCGAACTCAGGACTTTGGCTTAGTGCGCCAATGATTGAGCCATCCGGCATTCATCCTGTGCCTAGAGTCATTCTTCACATATAGTTTAAGAAATGTTTGAGCTATCCAGGATTCATCCTGTGCCTAGAGTCATTCTTCACGTATAGTTTAAGAAATGTTTGAGCTATCCAGGATTCATCCTGTGCCTAGAGTCATTCTTCACGTATAGTTTAAGAAATGTTTGAGCTATCCAGGATTCATCCTGTGCCTAGAGTCATTCTTCACATATAGTTTAAGTAATGTTTGAGCTATCCAGGATTCATCCTGTGCCTAGAGTCATTCTTCACATATAGTTTAAGTAATGTTTGAGCTATCCAGGATTCATCCTGTGCCTAGAGTCATTCTTCACAATATAGTTTAAGTAAGAGTATGTGAGTAACATGTGTAAATCCTCAGCCATCAACCATTATGAAACCATTTATGTAAGAGAGTGAATGTGAGACTCACTTGAGCTGGTTCTCAGTGCTGCTGAGCCACTGCATGAGACTGTCGAGAGCATCCGCCACTCCCTGGCTTTGAACAAGAGCAGTGTCCAACGACTGAACCTTCTCAGTTAGCGCTTCGGAAAGTTGATTGTACTTGTTCTCTAGTTCCTTCACGGGGTTTTCCAAGGCTGCCATCTCTGCGGGGGATTGTTGGCCTTCCAACGATCGCAGCAAGGCTGACACAGCCTGAAAAATTAACATGTGTTGAAATGTTTAGTAACTAAGCAGATTTTATTTTTCAGGTTAAGCCTCAAGCGTCAAATAATAAAAATAAATGCTGGCAAAGATTTAAATGTAATTGAATTCTGTAATAATAGTTAGGCCCTTCATACCTTTGAATTTTCAAATCCTTAAGAGATATTTGAACTTGCAAGGTTTTTAAAATATTTCCGGTTCATTTTTTTCCCCACCCGGTTATGAATCTGGATTAATATTTTAGAACTATTATGATGCTTACTTTACTAATGACATAGATACACATCTTAAAAGAACAAACACATCCACCAGATCTGAGACAATTAATTTAACACCTGTTATAACCAAATTAAAATCGAAGAAATAAATCTCATCACTGAGGGAGAGAGTTGACCTATGATGCTTTTCAAGTTTTCAAAGACTCAAATCCAAAATTTGTAGGTAAAATAAAAATTCGGATTTAAGAAAATATGGAACTAACATATCTATAAAATTTAGAAGAGGACTGAGGTACCCTGAAATTACATAATTATGTGTTTTAGTGTGTTTTAATTGTGAACTTTGAAGGCTACAGTTTTCTGGTAAGTGTGCGACCTTGCTCGTCTATCCGTTTTACAATGTTTAATGTAAGGTTATATAACTATTCAAGATATAAAAACAAAATCCAACAAAAACATTTAAAATATATTTGAATATTGATTCAGATCCAGGATTGTTTCATGTTCAATTTGGCTTCACCTTGATATGCTAACTTTTAATACCAACACCTTGAGACTTATAGCCATGGGAAAACCTTGTAGACCATCTGATGAAACTCTCCTGTCACTACAATGTCCAAACAGCCCTTATAGAAGTGCTCACCTGTTTAGCATTGTCCACTAATCTTCCCTGTGCCACAAACTCGTTGTTTAGTGCCTTAGCCCTGTTGAGCTGCTCTTCTATTGTCCTGGGCTCGGCTCCAACTGGCTCTGAGAGAATCTAAAATTAGAAGAAAATAATCTGTTTATTCAAATTCACAAAATTTTCAAACAAACTACTTTGTAAAAAATGATGTTTGAGCTAAGCTTGAATAAATCATGTATTTATATAGATAACAATAATAATAATAATAATAATGTGCATCTGGAATACATCATTCGTAGCCCAGAAGTGAAAAGATTGGTCAGAACTAATGTACCGTTGTCCAGGGGATGCCCGAATGTACTAATCGTACATCCTTTCCGTGGAGGCTCATTCCATGTCCCGATGAGATGAGGTGATGGCGATAGTGAGTATAAGGGGTGTGGAAAAAGTGGAAACACAACTTAACCTAAGCCTAACTAACCAAACATTAGTGACCATTGGGGTAATTCCCCTTTGAGGAAAAATACCTAAGGTACCAGCCGGGAATTAAACCTGGATCCCCTAGACTCGTAGCCAGCTGCACTGACCACTAAAGCCCAGGGTCAATATTTATATAGATAAAAAGGATAAACCAGATTCCATTAGTAACATAAGGGTGATTAGTAAAATACTTGTAGATCGTAAAAATACAAACACTCAAGCAGGAGCAATTGATAGACTTGTCCTCAGACTGAAAAACAATTGAAATGGTCAAAGTTTAAAGTCGAGAAACATCAAGGAATTTGGATGATATCCTCTTGTGATGCAAACCCACCTTATTGGCTTTGGGCTCAGCCTCCCTAAGCCACGAGCGAGCTTTGTCAAGAGTGTCTCGATATTCCCTCTGCCTCCCACCTACTCCAGACAATCTATCAGACAGAGCATTGGCGCGGGAGTGGAGGTCTCGATACTTAGCCGTCACAGCGGACACCTCATTGCGGATCACGGTCTCCTGTGGAGGCTCGATGTGAGGTAGGCGCTGGGGGAGACTGGTGCGGAACTCGTTGAGACTGCCCAAGTACTCCTATATAGAACAAAATAATAGTAAAGTCAATTCTACACAAAACCATTGCAAAAACAAACTTATATGTCACTACTGTGAAAACATATATGTAATAAGAGGCTAATATCGTAGTTCCTTTAAAAATGTCATCATAGTTCTATTAGCTTTGGTTAGATGGCTTGAGTGATGTTATAATAACAAGTCCAAAGCATCATGTCAAAATCTGCGTTAAATTGTTTTTTAGATTTACTACTATCAAATGTGTCACGATTAATTATTAAAACTTAGTTGTAAGTCACGTACCCCTAGGGGTACATGTACCACAGTTTGATAGAACCTGGTGTAGGATTTTAGAACGTATAGGTAACTAGAAAGTGGAATGACTCCACGTTCTAACTTGGTATAAGGGAATGAAAAAAAGAGTCTTGACAGATTAAAATACACTAAAACTACATTCATAAAGTGGTATTTTTTTACAGTATGGGAATTTATGAGAGTTATTGATGACTGATTAAAACCTTTTATTGTTTAAAAATGTATTATTTTACTTTATATGTAAAAATGATAAAGTTTGAAGAAGACCATTATACTCATTTGTGAGTAAATATGCTGAGCTTACCTTTGATTCGTCAACAAACTTCTGCGCTGCCATAGTGATGAAACGGAGATCTGCTTGATGAGCAATGACATCGCTTACAAACTCTCGAGTGCTGTCAGCATTGGCGTGCAACTTGTTGAGGTTAGACAGAGCCCGCTCCTTTTCCTCCAGAGTGCACCGGGCCTTGTCCAGCCAGGTCACAAAGGATGTAAGCTCACTCCTGAACACAATCAATATTTTCATGTTCACAAGTGAGTATTCATAAAGCCTCTCTCACAACGTTTGATATAACTTCTCCCCCTTTCCGTCCAATCAAATATGAACATAACTCCTCTTAACTCCACTTTCCCTATCCTTAACCTATTATTGTAGTTAAATATGTTTCAACTTGCTTCAATGGCTGCATTGTCTAAGGTGTCACTCACATAATAGACTAGACTGCAGATAACAGGGTGACCAGGATTCAAATCCCGGTCGGGTGTACTGAGCTTGATTTTACCTAAAAAAATTCCACTCTCCATTCACATAAATGCTGGAACATTTCCTCTAAATTTAACCTTCCTCATTACTAGCTCATTAGTGTAGTTAGTACATTTGTGTATAGCATGAACAGAAAGTAAGATGTTGTCCTAAAAAAAAGTGCTTAGGCCGGACATGTAGTTTGATGGAGAGCCAAAAGAATTCTTCAGAACATTAAGTGATTGTCCTCAAGATTGATTAGAACAATTTTAAGTGACACTGTTGCGTACTTACGGAGCCCTCAATATTAAGTGTTAACGGTGTTTACCTGAATTTGCTGAGCTCTTCCCTTGCAGCAATCAAACGTTTGAGCAGCCTGTCTGTTCGGTCATTGGAGCGTTCATATCTAGACTTGAGTGAGCGTCCATTCTTCTCTAGGGTGGACACCTCCTCACCGGACAGTACATCCCCTCCGGTGGCCACCACCTGACGTATCTGGTCCAGACACGAGGCTACCGGTCGCTGGTGGGCGTCTAGGTCATCCTTTATTTGCTGTAAACAGACAAATAGTTAGAACACGTGTTCAGTGGATAAAATACACAGGGTTAAGAGTAACACAAAAAGGAAAAGAAATTATATTGTGGAGGCCATGACATGGACGTTGAACGTAAGAGTGAACAGGAATAGTGGAGACCATGGGAAGGGTTTGTAAGGAGCATGTCAGCTGTTACGAGGAGAAACAAGGTTAGGAATGAAGTTATAAGGGAAAGAGTTGGAGTACAGGGAGTACAAGAGATTGTAGAGGAAGCAAGACTGAGATGGTATGACATGTAATTAGGATGTTGGAGTACATGAGATAGTAGAGGAAGCAAGACTGAGATGGTGTGACATGTAATGAGGATGTTGGAGTACATGAGATAGTAGAGGAAGCAAGACTGAGATGGTGTGAGCATGTAATGAGGATGTTGGAGTACATGAGATAGTAGAGGAAGCAAGACTGAGATGGTATGGACATGTAATGAGGATGTTGGAGTACATGAGATAGTAGAGGAAGAAAGACTGAGAGGGGCTGGGCATGTAATGAGGATAGTAAAGGAGAGAATACCAAAGAGAATGATGGAAATAAAGTATTCAATAAAAAGACCGCAGGGGAGACCAAGAAAGAAATGGGAGGAGCAGAAAGCAGAAAGTGTTCAAGCAAGAGAAGAAGAATGGAAGCAATTAAAGCAGGAAGAGTGGTGGAAGGATAAGACAGAAGCATTTTACTAAACTGACCCAACTGCAGGCTGGAATTGTCCATGATGAGGAGTATAAGAGCAGCATTCAGTGGTTCAGTTTAAGGTGGTTAATAATCATAAATATTGTATGGTAAATCCCCATATGAGGAACAAATGATTAATAGCTCAATGTTCGACCAATTTCAAAAATATTTATTTAATATTGCATTAGAATATTTAAAAAAGTTGTTTTATTATTTACCTCAGCTTGATGCTTTTAAATAATTGTGATAAATTTTGAGGATTTGATTGAAATTGATGGCAAAATTGTAAACAAATATAATATATGAACTAGCTATGTATAGTAAGAAAACAGTGAACAATAATGTAAAAATAATTGATAATGGAGGAAGCCAACCTGAAAGAATAGTTAGGTTAAGCCTGGATAGGAACACTTCTCTCTTCATTTATTATCTTCTTTTCTTCTTAAGATTAAACTTTTACACTTACCACTTCTTCATTCTTCTTCACACTTTCACATTTATATATTCCTTTTTCATAAGAAGAAAGGAATATTTCTGAGAATTCAAAACAATGTGTAAGAAGAAAAGAAAAGAAAAGTGTATTTGTTCCTATCTATACCTAACCTAACTATCCTTCCAATTTGGCTTCCTTCACTGTCAATTACTTTACACTATTGTACAGTGTTTCTAGACTGTATTATTATACATTTCCAAGCCATTATGCACTTATTCATTTTGTTATATTAATTAGCTAGGTAATTTTTAGAAAATTTCAAAATACTTCTCTTGACACAATGCTAAAGGCATGAATTAAATCTTACAAGGTTGCCTAACTCAAACTATTGCTACACTATAAAATTAAAGGCTTGGAATTGTAATTCCAACTTTAAAATGATAAAATTGTTTAGAGCTCATTTCATATTAATTCAAGTGTAACCTTAAGTGTGTTGATCTGGTTTCGCAGCTCCTCAGCGCTTTCTTGAACCACATCTTGATTGGCCAACCTGTCCTCCACTTCGCCCAACCATGATAGCAGTTTGGATAGTGTCTCGTCGCAATGGCGATACTTTTCTTCTACCGCTTGCTATTATCACGGTAACAAGGACAAAAGTTCAAGTGACATGACATAAAGAAAGGTACACACACTTACAGAATCAAGTGAAACCTCCAGTTATTATCGTTTGATAAATATATTAGATACTGAGGGGGGGAAAAAACATAAAAATAAAAGACCCCCAAACTTTTTTATGACATCGAGAACACTAGTATATCAACGCCCATTCATTTCCCGACTATTGTAAATTATGGGTCTATATGGATTTTCAAAAAATTATATGAAATTGTTATTAATCTGTTTTTACCGCATTCTTAAGTCAACAATCCAAAAGTTGGTTTGATGGGATTGCCATCCATCCGGCGCCGGGCATACACTCAAACCTTCATCTGGTTAGTTCTGCCTGCACCATCTGGTAGAAATCCCATGTAATACGGGAGTTCAAGAAGTGTGCTGTTTCCATGTTGCCTTCCTCACTGAATTTCTATGAGCAAGTGCAAAAGTGTCTACCAATTTTGCCAGAAAAGTATTTTTTCATACCTTCCAGGGTTCATTTACATGTCAACAATCGACCTGGGTCCGACGGCTTTACTTCCCGCCTCCGAAGGAAGTTGTGCTACAGATTTTAATTGTTTAAGAAAAATCTGTTGACCTAACCATGTGTATATACTTAAATAGTTGACACGTTCATAAAGAAAGATAAATATTCTTATTTAAGATATATCAAAAGAATTTATTTATGTTTTATCAAAATAAATATATCATGGAGGTATCACTTAACATAACAAATCTTACAATTGATTACAATAATGGATAACAAAAGAGTTGTTCATGTTATTTGCAGCCGATATCAATACATTGTTGTAACACACTATAATGTAATAACTAGCCCGTACAAGGGTTCTGGCCTGTGAGACATATCTACTTGTCTGCCATATTTTTATATTACTACCTGGCTTTAACTCATATATGCACAATTAAAAAAAAATCCAGTGTATACATAAGTTTCAATAGCCAAAAAGACTTGGAACAATTTCAAACTGTGGTCTATTTTTATTTTCAGAGTTTAATAAATAGGCCTACTGCTTTGAATATGTCGCTATCCTACATAAACATTTGGAAAACATTTATGTTATTAAATAATTTATATATACAATGATAATTTTAAATAGATAATAACAAATAGTTAGTATAGACACATTGATGAATGCACAGATTAAGACATCAGGCTTTTCCGGTCTAATTTACTAATGCCAGAAGGTTTGTGTTAGAATTCTAATCAGATGTACAGCGAGTGATTTTACTAGTTGGTTTACAACATTACCTTCGCACGAATGTGGTCACATTTTCTCTAAATTATATTTTCTTTATCCCTTACCCACAAGCGTGATTGAAACGTGCAACATCCGGACAGGTAGTATGGCGTGCTTCAAAAACAAAATAAGAGATTATAATACCTGTTTATATATAGGCTGTGGCCCGCAACACGTCCTAAGTTTGTGAATTCGTCCCTTTGCCAAAGTTAGTTTGAGACCACTGGCCTACTACCGAGGGAAAATTTTGAAGATAATATTAATTAAACTATCATAGTACATTCATGTAAGATTAGCTAACATACTCGAGACCAACTATTTTTATTAACTATACTGTAAACCTAACATCTTAAGGAAATATGTTGACAAACAGCATTGGATTAAATCTGTTTTGATGGTATTTTATTGGATAGTATTCAGATACTGAATACAGTACCTAACGATCAATCACAAGATATTCTACACAAAGGACGGCCAAATAACATGAACCATTCTTTAATTCAGGCAGGCGGTCTCCACCAAGCTATCCCAGTGAAGCAAGCTAACTGACAAGCGCCGGAGAGACAAAATTCAAGCCAGTCTCTACCATTCTTCTAAAAAAAACGCAACTAGCAGTGCTACCGGTATTTGTTCACGTATTGGTACACAACAATTAGGCTGCATTCACAATTTCTTTTTAAATTACTCAATTTGTTCAAATATATTATATATTTGAAATAAGGTACAGGAAAGGTAGATAGAAACATCTAAAAGGAGAGAACACCATATGGCTTTAACAATAAAAAGAAGAACACAGTTCACAATGGCAGCAGTGTAAAGTGTGAACCGTATTCTTCTTTTTATTGTAAAGGCCATATTGTGTTCTCCCTTTTATATGTTTCTAACCACCTTGCCTACATCTTCTTACAAATATGATACATTTACCTCATAAAGCGAAAAGAGGTTTTCCTTAAAGAGATATAGATATATTTGTGTTACTGTAATGGTTGGGTGAAACTTAAGATAAGGTTGCCTAATTAACATACTTTTGTAATTATCTTACAATGGATTAAGATAGTATCAAACAAGACACAAACATTGGTTAAAAAAAACAACTCATTCTGTCATATTTTAAGGTTTTAATTAACTAGCAATCATAACTAGATTTTAAATAATAGAAGACTATCAAATCAGACAACCTTACCCTGATTATTAAATCAAAGAATATTATCTGATTAAAAGTTGTCTAGTGAATAAAGCCTTAATATATTGTGAAGCCAATATTTATAAAGTAGCATACAGAGAAAACTAAGAGAATTTTACTATCTGGGGAGATGAGTTTAATGTAATTTAAAATCTAGAAGAGGTTTGAAAAAATATTATTTATTGCTAACAGAAATATGACAGTGAATATTAATCTTGTGAATAATTTAGCTAGAGATTTATATTAGTGAGTAAAATAAAGATAATAAGGGTATATGTGCACACTAAATTTAAAAGAATTTGAACAATTTTAGTAATATGTGACTAAGGATCATATTTGTTTTTAAAATGTTTTAGAGTCTAGAAAATAAATTAGAAATCATCATAATCATCATGAAATAGAAATACATAGCATAAAACAATCATACCTTGGTTTTCCTTCAAAAATTGTAATGTTTATAAAAAGAAATAATAATCAACACAAAATACAAATTAAATGGGAAGAGGATTTAGAATGGCCAAATAGCTATGAGTAAACAATTTAAATATGGACACACAAAATCCCCAACATTCACCCTTAAAACCAAACACACAACAGCACATAAAAGAGCTTATCTATTTATAGTTGACAACATGTAAGGGTGCACGCTATTACTTTAGTCTGGGGACATAGCACTTACATTTGAGCTTAAAATAAACATTCGGTTTTTAGGTTACATTTATTACCTAATATTATTAAGGTTATGGTTGATTGAGTAAACTTAATTTAAGTTAAACTGAAAACTACTCGTAATGGTTAAGTTATCAAGTTACTTGTTACATAAAATAATAAAAAAATCAATGAAATCCTGTAAGAAACCACACAAATAATTAATTGCGTACAGAATTAAAAATCATCAAAAAACCAGTAGATAGAAATAAAATCATAACTTGAACACACACATAAATATGACTACAGTCTTATTTAATGTAACATAACATCTGTTTAATTTATGATTAAACATTAAAATTGGAGCTTACAAGATATTAATCACATATCAAATAAAGGCACATTTTGTTACCATTTTGTCAGACTCACAAGATGGGAAGATATTAATGGAAGTTTGGTTTCATGCTGGTGTTTATGAACAATTCCCATTAACAAATAATGAATAAGTTAGTGACTAAATTGATTTAAATAGTTAATATAATATTTGATTTTTTTTCTAGATTATTATAATTAAGTAAAATTGATAGTATTTTCTCCAATGTTTGATAAAATAATGATAGCTCTTCTGTAAATATATTATCAGACCATAGACAATTGGAGTTGGATAATGAGTGATTATGACAATAGAAACGATTCTTAATTACAATTCTACATCGTTCATGGCAGTGTAAGCATCCTTTAAAGTTAGAGATTATGTTAATCAAGTTATAAAAATAATCTAATTAATAATGCATGGAATAGCTGAAATTAAATGACAAAATGTTAGCAAAATGAATATATTATTATTGACATAAGTTATCCAAGGAGTATTTAAATTACCAACAAAAGCAATAACCAAACAAGTTTGATTAGTTATTTCACAACATAATGTTGTAACGAGTATATGAAAGTTACAAGGGTTACTAGGAAGGTATAAGCATTGCCAAGCATTTCTGCTTCCGCCAAAAGTTAGTCAGCACTTTGGTCCAATAAAAGAGGTACTTTGTTTAGTGAAAAGCGTTATTATGTCATGTCACGTTTGTATTCCCTCATCAAAGTGTTATACAAAATTAAGCGGCCAAAAGACATTCTCAGATCCTTTCCCAAAAAAGCTTGATGATTTTGGAGTGTATAGTAAAACTGTAAAGAGATAAGTGAAATTAGTATGAGTTAACAGACATTGTAGGATTAGCATGATAAATATTATTAGATTCATTAATTAGTAAGTAAGAATAGTAGTCTACCAATTCAGATAATGTCTTTTACAACAACACCAATTCTTTAAATGTTTTATTACTTACTTTTTTATCTCATCAATTTTACTTATATAATATGATGAATACGGGCAATAATTGTTTTGGATTCTGTTATGTGTGAAATAAATGACCATTATTGTCCTTAGAAAATTATTTGGAATTACAGATGTCATGTATGGAATAAAGTGCATTTAGCAATATACAATATGTAATTAACAAAATATGATAGAATTGTAGAAAAATGAAGCAAAAATAAAAACACTAACACTTGTGTTAGTATTTTCAAATTCAATTGTGCTTCATTTTTCTACAATTCTATCATATTTATTTGATTGCATATCAAAATAACAAATAAAAAAATAGGAATTTTTCTAAGTGTCAACATTTTATTATGCCATAGTAAATAATTTATTTTTCAACTTTGTAAGTAATAACTTTCCTTGCTATTAGTTTAAATTCAACCCAGCTTAAACGTATCTGAATTGGCACAAACTACTGTGTAAAAATAAAAAGAACATTTAATGTCATTGAAATGTTGTGGTTTTATTTTAATATTCAATTTTAAAGTGTGAACATGCTATTATTTCAGGCTTGGAGATTTTTCAAAGTCATTCCTAATGTCATGTACAATGAATGAGTATAATGTCACAATATTAGAACAAATGGAAAACTAGATTAGCCATAAAATTTGTTAAATGGAGAAAACATTAAATATGTTTCAACTATTACATAGCACTACTTGTATCATTTCAAATAATTCATAAGAAATCTTGAAATAATTTCATGAATAATGCTTGGTTTTGCAACATGAAAAGATACATAATATAAAAAACTATGTATTTTCCTTGGCAATGAATGGTATATTTTGCAGTATTAGAATGACTTTGAAAGCAATGGATCAATTTATATAATAAAAACATGATTAATTTAATAATAGAGTACATTTACATTTAGGAAAAAAAAAAATCTTTTGAAATATAGCTTTTTGATTTGTCTCTGTAATCCTCCTATACCCTTGAATATTTTAATACTCCATTTAAAATGATTTTTGCAGGGTGGTTAACTCGATATCAAACAGGTGAATATACTGGATGTTTTTTTTACTCTTTTTTTCTAAAGATCCCAGATGTTGACGTATTTACTCAACCACCCCAAACCCACCCTCTTACTGTTACCTTTGTCTGGATTTAAATTAATTCATTATGCAATAAACAAAGTTGAACTACATTATTTACTTTCAATAAATTGTTAGCGAATGATATATAAATAGCACATAGTTCACAATTTACAAAGCTAATTTAATTTATGTATGGCTTTAAGCAAATGAAAAGGCAATGTGACTCTATATATATATATATA
>CABFVZ010001350.1:68772-96977 GCA_902151445.1 Timema monikensis
TATATATATATATATAAAAAAAGGGGGAGGCTTGCCCAAATAAAACATAAAAGAAACATGATGAATCCTACATTTGTGTTTATTGTTTATGAATTTTATTTGCTAAAATATCAATAAATATTCTTTGTGAAAGTAAATGTGAATGAAATAAAAGTGAAAGATGAATCTTTGTTTCTGATATTGAGAACGGCCCAAATATTTTTTAACAATGATAAATAAAGAGATAAAAGTACTATAACACATTTACCAAAATTATAGTAATGAAATTCACCCAAATTATTAAAAAAAAAAAGTGTTACTAACTTTTTAAGCACTATGGCTTACTACCCATCCGGGTTACACGCCTTTGTACAAATTACTCTACTGTGTTCAAGATGACGGGAGATAAAGGTTAGAATCTTAATCAGGTGTACTGAAGGTCTTTTTCCAAAACGAATTTCCATTCTCCCTCCGTGCAAATATGGCTACACTCCCTCTAATATAACTGTCCTCATCCCTAAAACTATTAGCGCAACTGGTACATAAATGTTTAACCTGAGGGAGTAGTAAGGTAGGCGCTAAAAAAAAGCACTATCTATCATTATTAATGCATTAGGTACGGATCCAAACCAAGTCGTAGGTTAACTAACTAAAGTAAATTGACAGTACTTGTTCTAAGGCAAAAATATGTAGGAAAAAATTTAATCAATGACATTTCATAAAATTAATTTTACTGATTGAATTGTACTTTATTTATGAATGGCTATTTATACGTTCAATGATTACCCATTCGAATTTGTTACTAAGAAATGTCACTTATAGCTGAGCTTCTTAATTTTATTTTCATGTAAGTTTTAAATTATTTTTTATCTTTGTTAAATTTTATGTTAAAACTTAAAATATCATGTTTTTATTGATTTCAATCAGATGTAGAGGATCTTCACTATTGCCTGACACCATTCCAAAAGCACATTCAGAATGCAGTGTCATTGCCCTCTGCAGTGGAGGAAAAAAAAAGCAATTGCATTCCGCAATCATGAACACCAGCACATATAACATTTCAGCACATGAGGTAGCATGCAAATAATGGTCAGCCATAATTTCAAAGTCACAATATCTAGCTTTTTTCTTTTTAAGTATCTTTATCTTTAAGGTGTCAACATTTACTTCAAGTTTTATCACAGTTTCAAAATATTCTTTTAACACAAAAATATAGGCTAGTATTTTTATATATAGCTGCCACTTAAACCAATGGTTCTGTTGGTAAAAAAACAAAATATATCTTTTAGTCATCTTTGAGGGGAATACTTTGAAATTCTTAGTTTAATAATAATTCAGAGAAATCGAAAAGTCTGGTTTAGTTAAATAATTATTTCAAATAGGCGTTTAACTTCAGAAATCAGTTAAATATAGTACATATTGAAACTCTTTAGTCTGGCACCCTTAATATTTGACAGTACCAAACCACATAATTCAACTACTATGAACCTTTTACCCCTTATACTTTGGCCCTAGGTTTGCCATTATCACTAAATACATATTGCTATGTCATACAAGTTAGATTAAAACCCTAAACTATTGGCTGCATATGTAATCAAAAGGTACCGTCAAAAGCAGTCATGGTGGCCGCCCCTCAAACTAATGGTGGCAGATTCAAAGCGTGCTGGAGGAAAAGAATTTCAACCTGTACTCCCATTTAATTAACGCCTCAGACATTTCATCAGAAGGAAACCTCTTAGTAAACACAAATTGTACACCAACAGAGCCACTTGGTTTCAGCTTTACATGACATAATATGCACAGAAGCAAGCATCTGTCAAATGTGGCGAGGTCACTTACCCTGGCCTCGGCTGTCAGTATGTAGCCCCACTCCAAAGCCTTGAGAAGGTCAATATTTTTCCCGGTGGAAGTCTCCCTCATTTTTCCAACTGTAGCGTCGATGAGCTTGGAGTCGGTGATGGCATCTGTCAGTGAAGAGATGTTCCCACTGGCAGCGTCCTTTATTACAGTTGTTGAAGGGTCAATTAACCCAGACTCTATGGCTTCGGCTAGAGTCAACCTACGTCTATCAATAACACCCGTTGAAAAGAAAGGATCCATGAATCCGCCCGTGGTAGGGTTATACAGTCCGAACTGTAAACCTTCGATAAGTGACAAACCGCGACGAGGGGTTGTCAACAAACCGGATTCTATTGCAGCAGAGAGGGAATACAAACGTGACGACTCTGAATCTAGGACATTGCCCTTTTCAGCATCCATGAGACCTTTTCGGAATGCTTCCGGGAGCTTTACAAGTTTTTTCTTCAAGCTGTCTTTAATGAGAGCGGAGTCGGGGTCTATTAAGCCGAGCGAGACAGTTTCCTTCAGGGTTAGCACTTCCTTTGACTGTGGGTCTGTAAACTTACCAGTAGACACATCGAGGTGGCCTTGTTCAATGGCGGCATTGAATGTGAGAGGTTCACGCAGGAACACAACTGTTCCTTGTTCAAATATGATGCACAAGGGTTTCACCTTTCCAGTCTGTGGGTCAAATGCTGCCCTCTTGTTAAGATCTATAACACCATCTGTAATAGCTTTCTTTAGAGTTCTGAACCTGCCTGTCTGTGGATCTTTCACAACAGCTGATTCTGGATCAATAAGTTCATACTTTATGGCTTCTTCAAGTGTACACTCTCTCATTGTCCGAGGATCCTTGAATGTTCCTCTCTGGAAGTCTATGGAACCCCGTCTTACGGCCTGCTGGAATGTTATTGGTCGTTCCACTGTTACTAAAAGTCCCCTATCTAACGCAACATCCATGTTGTAAGCACGTTTTGTTTTGGGGTCAACAACACGACCACGAGCGACATCGATGGAACTGTCCTCAATTCCTGAATTTACACTTTTAAGCTGTCCAGTTGTTGGGTCTTTAATTGCTGTTGTGTTGGCATCAATGAGACCATGTATAAGAGCTTGGGACAAGTCAAGATGATCACCTAAGTCTGGATTGACGAATCTTCCTGTTTCTGGCCGATACAGTCCGCATCTGATAGCTTCCTCTATGGAAAGGGGCTTCCTTGATGTAACAATCAGTCCCTTCTGTTTGGCTTCTTTAAGAGTCATCGTTCTCTTTGCATCTGGGATTTTGTAGACACCCTTTTCATCATCAATAAGCCCCTTCTCTACTGCTTCAGGCAACTTCATGTACTTGTTTGTCTTGGAATGCTTGACAATAGAGGTCAGAGGATTGACAAGTTCTTCCTTACAGGCATCACTCAGCATTAATTTTCTGCCAGTTGATGGGTGGACAAACCGACCAGAGTCGACATCATATAACCCCATAGCAATGGCTTCATATAACCCAAAACCTGCACTTTCAATATCTACAATAAGCCCAAGATCCATTGCATCAGAGAGTGTTACTGTGCAGTTGGCGCCTGGTTCTTTAAACATACCAGCACGCCTGTCTATGATACCTCCACGGCAAGTTTCCACCAGTGACAAAAGACGTTCAGATTTCTTGTCCCAATAGCAGGGTAGCTGAGGATTAATGATGAATCTCCGTATAGCTTCATGTAATGTTATCTTCCTACCAGTATTTGGATCTGTAAACTTGCCGGTCGTCTCATCATAGAGACCCTGATGAATCGCTCTCTGGATAGAGACTGCTGCTTTGCTGTCCACAATAAGTCCAATGTCAAACGCTTCTTTGATGGAAACCTCTAAGTTGTCACGAGTGAAGTCTTTGACTTGAGCCGTTTCTCCGTCGACGAAACCTGATTTAATTGCATCCGCGAGAGAAACTTTCTTCCAGAAACCACTTCGCGTATCCTTAACATGTACCGAATCAGACTCTATGAGATTATTTGCCACCGCATCTGCTAGTGTTAGGTATTCCCCTGTAGAAGGATCCAAGAATTTTCCTGTCTCTTCGTCAAATACTCCTTTCATTAGAGCTTCACTGAGTGACATAGGTCTCCTGACTTCAATCAACAAACCTTGCTCAAATGCTTCTTGGAAGTCCAGTTTGCGTCCAAACTTACCCGCGCTGGTTATAGTGCCAGACCTTGCGTCTATGACTCCCTCTTCCACTGCGTTGTTGAATGTGGTCACTTTCCCTTCCTTTCCTTTGACTAAAGTCGATGCTGGGTCAATGATTCCTCTCTTGATTGCACGATCTGTTGGTAGCTTTTCTCTCGTTTCTGGATTTGTAAACTTGCCAGACTTGGGGTCATAGAATCCTTTAAATACTGCTTCTGGTAGAGAGAACTTTCTCTTTGCGGGGACTATGAGACCTCTTTCCAACGCATCATAAAAATGCATTTCTGCACCGTTTGTTGGGTCGGTGGCCGTCCCTAATTTGGGATCTATGACTCCTATCTTGATTGCTTCGTTCAGAGTTATGATGTCTCCTGATCTTGGATCTTTCACTGTCAAGGCATCTCGACTAATCTCACCTCGTCGCATGGCCTCTTCCAAAGTAATCTTTTCCCCATCGCCATTGATTATCATAAGTCCTGTCTGAAGATCGTAGCATCCTTGTGCGAGGGCTTCTTGAAGAGACCACGGCTTACGAGTGGTCAACAGATAGCCTTTCTCAAATGCAACATCAAGCGTCATTGGTGTTGGGTAGGTCAATAAACCTTTGTGAACATCCAAAAGTCCTGATTTTATTGCTTCAGGAACGGTGACTATCTTATCATTATGAGCATCTTTCACTCGAATAGAAGCAATATCGATGAATTCACTATTGATGGCATCTTTCACAGAAGTTTCTTCCCCTATTAATGGGTTTGATATTTTCCCAGTCACGGGAGAGTAATATTCTTGAACTATAGCTTCGATCAAAGTGATAGTAAACTTATTTGTAATAATTAGTCCTTTATCCAAAGCTGCATCTAAAGTTAGAAGTTGTGCTGACGTGGTGTCCCTCAACTTTCCAGTATCTGAATTAACAAGTTTTGATGTCAAAGCATCATCCAAGGAAACAAATGAATCTGCTCTTGTATCTTTACATTCTGTGATGAAAGCGTCAACTAGACCTCTCTTCACAGATTCAGTGAGGCTGATACCCTCTTTTGTCAGAGGGTCTATAATCTTACCAGACTTTGGCTCGTACAATCCTTTTCTTATCACCGATTCGAGAGATGCTGGTTTACGCAGACCTGCTACAATATAGCCTTTTAAAAATGCAACCTTGAATTCCACCTCAGTTCTTGTCTCGACGTTCACAATTATGCCTCGATTTAAGTCGACTATTCCAATCTCCACAGCTTCAGACAATGGAAGTATATCATCATTTTCTGGATTCCTAATGCTCACAGACTTTGGATCTATAACGCCAGTCCCCAAAGCATCAACAAATGAGAATATTTCACCTGTTATGGGATCTTTAACCTCACCGGTATTAGGATCAACCAAACCATCCGCAACTGCTTTTTGTAGAGTCAGGCTGGGAAGAATTTTCTTGGGCCTCATTTTGTCTTTGGATGGTTTTGCCACAATCCATCCCATCTTGATGGCCTCAAAAAATGGAACATGTTTTCCTGTTGAGGGATCTACCATATGTCCTGTGACCCTATCAACCAAAGGAACTTCAAACGCGTCTCGCAATGTGAAGAATGTTTCCTGACGCATTGATGGGTCTTTAACTATAATCAGATCTGGATCAAACACTTCACACTGAAGAACAAAATCCTTGAATCTTATTGGATTACCTGTCTGAGGATCCAAGAAACTTCCAGTCTCTAAATCATACACCCCCTCCGATACTAGCTCATCAGCATTCATGTATTTAGTTACTTGAATCTTATATAGTGTTTTCTCATCAACCAATGCTATCTCTGACTTATTTATAACATCAATAACATCATTTGGATTTACTAGATTCCTGTCAAGAGCTTCTTGGACTGTTATTTTCTTATCTCCTGATGGTGTTTTAACGGTGATTTCACATGTTTCAGGGTTGACTGCACCAGTTATCACTGCTTCTTTAAGGCTGAGCTTGATTTGGACAGGTGTGAAACTCTTCCCCTCTTTCACTGGTGATGGTGTTCTCGTCTTTGTTTTTATGGTTATTATAGGAGATTTTGGTGGGCTTTTTTGCCGTTCTGGAGATTTCTGTGGGCTTTTATGTCTTTCTGGTGATTTTTGTGGACTTACTTCTCTAGATGGTGTTTTTGTGAGGCTTGATTGTCTCTCATAAGATTTTGTAGGGCTAGTTTCTCTTTCTGGTGTTCTTGATGGACTACTTTTAGTTGAAGTTGATTTTACTTGGCTAATATTTAGTTCTGTATAAGGTGATTTCTCCTTTGTAATAAAATCTGCAGAAGAATTTAAAGGAACAGACTGTACCTTTGTATCACTCTCTTTCTTACCAAATTTGTCTTTAAGACTAGATATTTTCTCTGCTACAGCCATGCCAGCCAGAACCGGAACTCCAACTATTGCTAGCAAGCCCATCTTGGCAGCCTCCTTTACATTCACAGTTTGGCCTGTTTTGCGATCTTTCACTCTTCCGGTTTTTGAGTCCAACAAACCGTTATCAACAGCTTCTCGTGTTGTGAATGGCTTCCCACTTGTTACGTCATACACAATTGAGTCTGGATCAATCAACCTAGCATCCAATGCTTCTATGAAAGTATATGTTTTGGTGGGTGAGTTTGGATCGCGGAACTTTTTAGTTTTATCGTCGTAGATGGAATCAAATGCTTCTTGTACATTAAGTTTCTTCTTCTTTTTCGTTGGAGACTTCTGTGGTTCCTCTGTTGTATCCAACAGACCGTCCTTTATAGCTTCGTTTATTGGGATTACCTTTCCAGTCACCGGGTTTGTGTATGTCCCAGCGTCCATGTCTACAAGACCTTGTGCCACAGCATCAGAGAAGGACATCTTGATTTCTCTTGTCGTGAATTCCTCCTTTGTTTCAGACTCGTCTTTAACAATACCTCTTTTCCTCGCTTCTTCTAGTGGTAAGACTTCTCCAGACTGAGTGTTCTTCACTTCATTTGGACCAATCAGGATGTAGCCATTCTTCAACTCTATCGTCTTGGTGGTGATGGTATGGTACGACGTTACCGTTTCTGTGACTGCCGTTACTGTTCCCGCTGGTTCATACGATATCAACTGTGGTGTCGGTTTCACTACCAATAGACCAGTTTCAACGGCTTCAGATATTGGAATCTCTTCACCAGTCTTAGGATTTTTAAATATCCCTTTGTCTTTATCAATTAAGTTTAGATCGAGAGCCTCCGTTATTTCCACACTGAATGGGGACACAGGATAAGGTAGTGCCATTATAAAATCATTCTTTATGGCTTCCTCGAATGGTCTCCTTTTGCCAGTGATAGGATGAATAACTTCTTTTGTTTTAGGATCCACAAGGCCCCTCTTCAGCACTACAGGGAATGTCATGCCAACCGGCGGTAAAGCTTGCAATGAGTTCGGAAGAGATTTTTGTTGTTCATCAAACAGATGATTTTTCACCGCTGTCAGAATGTCCACTGATCCAATTGTTGTCATTATCAATGACTTATCTTCGTCAACAGTTCCTTTAGCGATTGCTTCCTCGAGAGTGACTTTTTTCCCTGCTATATGATCAACAATCTTTGAGAGCGGGTCAACTATCTCACACATAATGGCCTCTCGTAATGAAAGGTTTGCGCCAGTCTCAGGGTGAACTATCTTTCCCACTTTGGGATCTATTAGGCCCTGCTTGACGAGACTCGGTAAAGATAAGCTCCGAGCGATAGGAACTAAAAGTCTTCCGCTTCCTGCTGAAGAATCCAAAATGCCTCTGTTTATCGCTTCCTTAATTGTGAGAACATCCCCTCTTTGAGAATCCAAGATTGCTCCTTTGTTTCCATCCAATTTGTTTGCATTCACAGCCTCAGCTAAACTTAAGCTTTCTCCATCATTTCCCTTATATATATCTGGTTTATCTAAAAGGTCAGCAGTTTCTTTGTCGATGATACCTGCTTCTACAGCATCCTTTGGTTTAACTATTTTCTTCCTCATCTTTTGAAGTACGACCGGTTTCGCCTCTCGTTCAGGGCTTTGTGAGAATGACCGAGCTCGCCCTATACACACTTTAAATTTAGGTTCAGTGGTGACTCTACCTCTTGTTTGTTCACCAAGAGATGGCCCAGAATCGTCGTCCAATGGTATTGTAGTCGACTCTAGAGTTTTTATTGGTTTACTGTCTTTGTTTTGCGTTTCCATTTCTGCAGTGAGATCTTTCAATTCCTCAGGTGTGATTAATCCTTTCTCGATGGCCTCTGCCGCTGTTATTTCTTTGCCAGTCGAAGGGTCCTGAATCACAACTGATGTTGATACAACCTCTGTTTTTGTAGTCACTACCTGTTTGGGGGAAATTCCTTCAAAGTTTTCTGTTGCAACTTCGTATTTTCTAAGCGTTTTTTCATCTATTAGACCTCTTTCGAAGGCTACTTCAATGGGAATTTCTTCCCCCGTTTTGGGGTCTTTAACCAATGCTTTTCTGATCATTTTTACAGTTTGTGTTGCAGCTACAAGGGGTGCACCAAGCACTGCTACTAGACCAAACTTTGCTGCATCTGCCAATGAGATTTTCCTTCCAGTTTTGTCTTTGTAGTCCCCTGTATCTTTATCAACAATACCTTTTCTCATAGCTTCATTTATATTCATTGTTTTACCAGTGTATGGATCTTTGACCTTTACCAGTCTCGGTTCTAGCTTACCATCTATCACACTTGCCAAGAGGTTGTCAGCTTTGCCAGACTCTGTAAAAATTACAAGGGCTGTTGAAGGGTCAAAAATAATGCCCTGGGCAACTTGAAGTGGTTCAAGGTTTGAAACAGTTGCTTCAGAACTTTTTATTTCAGTGAATATTGGTGAACCAGCCTTTCTGCCAACATTGGATACTTCAACTAAATCTGGTTTACCATTTACTTTGGTGATTTGAATAAGACGTGGAGAGGAATTATCTTCCTCCATTCTTTCTTCAAGTAGTATAAAGTTTTTAGCAATTGCCTCCTTCATGGGAACTTTTTTATCTCCATTTATGTAGTGTCCGGTTGGATCTAACACTTTTTTCTCTAAGCTCCTTAAAAGCGTTAGTTTTCGGTTATTATGAGGATCGATGACCGTTGCTGATAAAGGATTTATAATCTCCAGATTAACACATTCTTTGAAAGAAACAAGGCGGTCAGTACCCGGTATTATAAACAACCCCGTGACTGGGTCAAACAACTTCTGGTCAATTGCTTCACATAGAAACCATCCCTCTGGTGGAAGCTCGACCACTTGTTTCTCCAATGATGTGGTGTTCCTTTCTGTTGTCAGGAAATCTGTCGTTATGTCTTGTACTCTTGAACTTTTTATTTCTGTTAGGATATCTGTTGTTATGTCTTGTACCCTCAAACCTCTTCTTTCTGTTGTGAAGTCTGTTGTGTCCATTGGTTCTGGGGAGAACTGAGTTGGTTTCTTAGTAGGTGAGGAACCTCTACTAGTATCTTTGACCGGGGGTGAAGTCCTTGTTTTAATTGTAACATCAAAAACCTTCTCTTTCGTTGGAGATGTAGGGCTTCTCCCTTTCGTTTGGGAAGAGTTGCTAAGACTCCTTTCAAATAATTTTTCTTTGACAGGCGAGGAACCTCCAGATGTTTTACCTTTTCCTGGAGAGCCTCCCTGACTTGATTCTTTGACAGGCGAAGAGGTGCGCATGATTGTTCCTTTTACTGGGCTTCCTAAAGGGCTGTCTGTGGACCTTTGTCTAACTGGAGATTTGTTAGGACTTTCATCAGGCGATGATGACCCAATCAAACCTTCGCTCAGTGCCTCCGTAACAGATATAACTCTCCCAGAGTCTGGGTCACGGAAAGTTTGCGAAATCTCATCAATAAGGCCTTGGCGAACAGCTTCCCCAAATGTCATTTTGATTTCCGAGGTGGTAACACCTTCCCGGGTGACGGTAACGTATCGCTTGATGGTTTTTGTAATAGTTTGGGTCGTGACAGTGATGGCAACTAAACTGCCTAGTAAAGCTGCGCCTTCCGGTGTGATTAGTCTTCTTTGAACGGCCTCATCCAAAGGAATTGTCTTCTTTGTTTTGGGGTCAATAACTTGACCAGTTTTAGGGTCCAAATATCCTTTAGCTACAGCCTCCAAGACTGTAAGTTCCCTACCTTTATCCTTGATGCCAATTTTACGATTCAACATTTCCAATACTTCTGGTCTGACTAGATTCTTTTTAACACCCTCGTCCATAGAAACAGATTTTCCAGTCTTTGAATCAACAACATACATTGCAACACCAGACCTGGGGTTAATTATACCTCTAGCTAGAGCAGCATTCAAACTAATAAATTCAACACTATTGGGATCTTTGAAACCGTCAATATCAAATATTGACTTTACAGAAACTGACGTAATCAGCCCTCTGTCCACAGCTTCAGGGATAGTACACACTTCTCCTGTGGACGCATCCCGAAATTTACCCACAGGAAGAATAATTCCTTCTGCCAAGGCTTGTGAAAGTGTGAGCAGTTCATTGGTTTGAGTATTGGTGACAGATTTTGAATTGTCAGAATCAAGAACACCTTTGGAAACACACTCTAAAAGGGGTAGTTTCTTACTGTGTGTTGGACTAAATATTCTACCTGAATCATCTATCAGCTCTAAATCAACACAGTCTTTAAGAGTCATGGGTTTGATGACTAATTGTCTTCTACTGGCCTCGCGCAGCGGCAGGATTTCTTGGGAGATGCCATGAATGTATTTTCCCTTCTTTGGGTCAAAGATTCCGGCTTTGATTGCTTCTGAAAGTGTAACTTTGTTATCTGCCGGTGCATCGACAATCTCACGTACTTCTGGGTCAATGACTCCTCGTTTTATAGCTTCAGTAATTGGAAACTTGTCGCCAGAATTACGGTCGACGATCTGACCTGAACGATCGTCAACTAAACCTTGATTAATTGCATCAGCCAATGCTAAGCCATTTTCTGTTTTCTTCTTCTCCTTCAATGGTTCTTTTTGAAGAAATTGTCTTGAATATGCATCGACTATTGTCATGGTTTCTTTCGTGATTGGATCAGTATATTGTCCAGTTTCTGGATCTAGGCTACCTGCGGAAACTGCCTCGGCAATGCTAACCCTCCTTTTACCGTCGTCATACGTTACCTTAACCCTCTCCTCAGTGGTGGTTATGAACCCCCTTTCGGCATCAAACAATTCTCTCTGTATCGCCTCAAGCAGAGAGAGTTGACGCTCCCCGGATACACCATCATCTTCCACGATGCCGCAAGGACCCAAGAGTTGCTCCGCAAGTGCAGGGTCCACCAGTCTTCTTTCCGCCGCTTCCCGTATACTCAGACTAGGCGTTTTATTGTCCGGAGACGTTGCGATCTGTCCCATCCTCACATCGAGGATACGCAGTTTTATCGCGTCCCCCACAGTGAGAATTTCTCCTGTCGTCGGGTGAACAATTCCTGGTGTCCTTATTATGTCGTCAGTCCCGATTCCTTCCTCGACCTTGTGTATCTTCTTTAGGGACTTGATTTCAGAAAACTGCATGCAACTACCAGACCATTTCGTCGGCGACTCCTTCCTAATTTTGGTTGGGCTTGAACCCGAGACAGCTTCACCATTTGTAGATGGTCTAGTAGTGGCCGATGGATAATTGTTGATGCCTTGTTTGACATACACCTCGGTTTCAATATTGGTGCGCTTCTTTGTAGGTGACGTCTCACGGCTGGGAGCTGAGGGTGTGGTGACAGTGATAATAGCAGTGGATTTATTTGGATGGCCATTACTGAATAACTTGGATGTTTCAACGTCCCGTGATGTGCTACTGTGCTCCTGGACTAGTCTAAATAAGAAAGAAAAAAAGTAAATAATGTCAAGTAACAAATCTTACATTCATAAAATTGAGATCATGAGTTATGTTAATAAATTGATAGTGAAACTATGAAGAACAAACTTATTTAAATTAAGTTTCACAATGGCTAAATAATTTTAAAATAATGGAAATTGATAAAAATTAAGAAAGGGGGAGAATTTGGGAAAAATCCAATGCACAAAGATGACATCTTTCTTTCTTCTATCTTCTGTATTTCTTCTTTCCCTAGGTGGGCTTTCTTAATTTAATTTACACTTATTAGTTTATTTTTCTTTATTTTTATCAATTTCGATTGGTATAAAATTATATTAACTTCAGTTTTTAATAAAAATACGGATGTTTTAGCATATAAAATAGTTAACATTAATGTTTAAAGAACAAATAACATTTTAATAAATAATAGACTACAATCATTTTATCGATTTTTTGATTACTCGAGAAAATTTCAGATTTGAGATGCAAATCCTTTAAAAAATAAAAAAAGTTTTTTCGAGTGGAATTGGTTTTAGAGTTCTAATACTGCTAATTAGTGGTTCAGAGCCATTTATATTTATAGGAAACTCAACGATAAAAGCCCAAACCAGTAATTTAACGCTTAACTGAATGTATGATTGTTATAATGAATGGATCATAAAAAAGAATCTTAACATTTAGTTACTCTTTGTATTTTATATTATTCTATTATATTTATATTTTCTCTTATGTTAATAATATTTTCCAAGATTCAGATTCGAATTTGAGATTAGGATTCGACCTAACAACTCTCATATCAATTTTTTTCATGCAAAGCTATTTTTTGATATTGACTTTTAGTAGCTAGATCTTCTAATAAGTCTATATTTTACATACAAATTTAATACACTTCATTTTTGCCTAGGCAAAACTTTACAAAAAAATTTGCATAAACTAAGCTTTGCGGGTATAGTCAAAAAGTATTTTTTATATAAATAAAACAGTGAAAATATTTTTTAGTTGTCACAGTGTTGGCTGTAGTTATTGTATTTGAAACTTTTTATTTGGGCTTTAAGAGTTTTATAGATCGAATCCTCACTTGACTGTTTAGCTAAAGTTTATTTGTCAAATCCTGCATACCTTTGAGAGATTTCGAGCTTTTATTGTTACACTTTAAGCCAAACAATGAGAGCATCAAACAATACTTGTTTTTAAACAATTTTTGGGGACAGATAACTCTAATTGATCAGTACATTATTTAAATAGATTGCACTTATTGTAAGATTTTCATACAGCCATTATATCTCTTTCAAGGTTATAACAACATAAGAACATAAATACACAAATAACTTTTCATGATATCTAATGTAGTTTTACTTCAAAAAGTAAAATCATTTTGAATATTAAAGTCTTTTAAGAGTTAACTAGTTATAAAAAAAATCAAACCTTAGTTTTACAAACTATTGTGTGAACTTACTGTGAATAATGTGTTGTGCTAGAGTAAGAGCGTGACTCCTCCGTTGTTTCGAAGATGTTGAATTCTGTTCGGAATGTTCGTAGCTGGCGAGGTTCCATTTGAGCGACCAGTAACTGTTCAACAATAAAGAATGTAAAGTGTGAATAATAATAATAATAATAATGTATAATAAATTATCTATACTAATATTATAAAGAGGAAAGATTTGATTTTTTGTTTGTAATGGATAAACTCAAAAACTACTGGACTGATTTTAAAAATTCTTTCACCAAAATAAAGCTACATTATCAGCGAGTAACATAGGCTATATTTTATTTTGAAAATTTAATTTATTCCTCATAAAAATGTCGATAGTATATTATATAGTCGTTGGAAAAAAAAGTTGTTGAATGGTAAAAGGGGTTGGTGAAGGGGGCTGAGGGGGTGTGAGGAAAGAGGAATGAGATGAAAATAGGAGGGAGGATAAAAAAAAAGGGAGGGGGCTATACAGTGATGGTAGGACTATATTTTTTTTAAATAAGTAAAAAAGTTTTGTTTTTATATTGACATGATGGATGATTTTAAAATAAATGTTGTTTCTTTTTTTTATTATTATTATTAAAATAGTCCCACAAAAAAGTTTTAAATGATATGTGCAAGGAGTTCAAATAATAAGGTACATTTTCAACATCCCATAAACAAAAAATAATGTATGAAACATTTTAAATAAGTTAATAATAAGCAAAACCAACTACAATTGTTCATAATGAAAAGTTTATCAACATATATTTAACAGATGAAGATTTTTATATTAGATTATAAAAAGTACAGAAAATAAAAAAAATAATCCCTTAATTTTTAATACTTAGCCCTCACAGAAAATGTGCTTAGTTTTATACTAATATTATAAATAACAGTTTAAAAGTATAAATAATTATAATAACATATTGATGATGGTAGTACGACTCAGATCTGATATCAAGTAATGCTGAAGGAAGTTATTTAATATGAAATCACTTCTAAAAATAGTCAAATGATGTATTTAAATGTAAGTCGCATTAGCGAATTAGATAGATAATACATAGAAACATGTGGGGAAATATAAATTATTGTGTTTGAGTAAAACCTCTCATAAAATATAACAAATGTAATTATACATGTATTAGAAAAATACCTATTTCATCTGCTTTAAGAGAGAAAATATAAAATGTAAATTTTGAAGAAAATAAACTATAAAAATTTATTTTAAAATACAATCTTAACAGCCTTTAAAGCAAAACAAAATACTGTTCCACAAATTAGGTTTGCCACAGAGGCTGGTTAGCAAGATGTAAAGCGTCCAAATATTTATTAAAAAATTAACAACAAAGGGGTGCACCACTAATCTAAAACAAAATTTTAAAATAGTTGTTTTTAGTTATGTCTGACACCCTAGTTCAGTCTGTAGCGTGTCTGTCTAATGAGTTAAAGAGTCCCGAGTTCGATGCCCAGCATGGCCGAACAATTTATCACTGGTGAAATGTGGGTTTACCCTTTCGTAGTGATAAATAAACGACCGGGGACTGGCTGTTGTGCCTGTCCTAGTCTTAAGACATATTATAATGCATATAAACACTACAACAGGCCTAGCAAGCCGGTAGTGGATAAATATATGGCTTGAATAAAAAACTGACTCATGCCATAGGATGTAAACAGTAATAGATGTGAAATTTTGTTTATAATAAATGATGTTGACATATCTTGTGATAAATTAAGTCCAGTGGTATTTTAAATGGCAGTATTTAAATTTGAATTCACCAATGTCATGTTCCAGAATTAAATCGGCAGAAAATGATTGACCATGTAAAGTCCAGGAGAAGAAATGGTTTACGTGTTATTGAGTGATCTCTATTGCTCATCACAAGCTTTATGTCCCACATGGTAATGTAAATGTCCTTGACCAGTAGAGTCAAGGGGCCTGCCAGGTTTATAGACAACAACATACAATCGAGTGATGATGTCACATGGCGGAGTGAGCCAAACCCAAGCGAGGTCTAAGAGACCAAGGTTGTGATTTTACCGCATGATACCTACCCACAAAACCGTGAGATTACAGCAGGCATATTTTAAAATATATTACTTTGATTTTTTTATTTAATGAAAGTCAAAATGTAAGATCTATGAAGCTATCAATTAAGTAGTTGTGAAAAGTTTATAATTTCCGTTTAAGATGAAATGTCAATGTGATTCTTTAGCAATTAGATTTTGACATGGTATTTTTTTCCCCAACATGCAATAGGTAAAATCTTGTTCAAAATAACATCTTAAAAATTGTTCAAATTGCATGGTTTGTAAAAAAAAAATATTAGACGTCAAGGTCCTATATAAGTGAAAATGAATTTAGAAAAAGAATATTTTTTTTTCTAATTCCTATAACAAAAAACCTTTTTGGCTAAAATAAAAAAAATATTGATCTCGGAGGTACATACAATCAGTTAAAATGTTTACATTACTAACGGTTAAGTGCATTGCTGAATTCAAACAGGATCTTTTTAACCTAATTTGAGAAATTTCTGTCTAAATGCACTACTCTAAAGATAAATGTTAGAAAAAACTGTTAAAACAGTTTAGAAAAAATATCCTATATCTATCTACTAAACCAATATTTTATTTGTTTTGGGCAAAAAATGTTTTACTAAGTAACTGTAAGAAAATATCAACCTTAAAAAAAGATACCCTTCTTCCAAACTCATGGTTTTTAAACCTCGCATTTCATATCAGTACCTGTCCAAGCTATCTAAACTCAGGTTGGCCACACAATCTTAGAAAAATAATTACCTCACTATTCCTAGATATAAAAACTCAAATGTCCCTGAATGAGCCCCTTAAATGAATTAATAAAGATATTTAACAAAATCAAAATAGAGAAGAACTCGTTTAATTCGAACTAGTCGAAGGTATACCTAAGAAAATTCAAAATATTCAAAATCTGAATTAACTGTTTGTATGAGTATCTAGAAATCCGATTCATAATGAATAAATAGCCTCAAAACATGCTTAATTTAACCAAACACAAATTGTATATACCTATTTTACATCAAACAAACATAAACAGTATATACACACATGAAAAAACAAGAAAAATTCAAACACAAAATATAAAAACATGTAACGATTAAAATAAGGAAATTGCAGACTTAACTCAGTCAGTCACATGATTACATTGTCACAAAGAAGTGATGAATGAATGTGAAGCCAACACACACCCTCCCCTATTCCATGAAACCAGTGTATAGTTCCTTGGTCATTAACTCTAATTTTATATGACATCCTTGGCATATGGGATTTTTTAATAGAGGTTGTTGGTTAGGTTTGAAATAATTACAAACTAAGAAAAAAAAATTAACGCTAGGCTTTGAACAATACAAATATTTTCTTCTTAATTCAATTTTTTTTTTTTACCATTGGTTTGGCCTTTATGAGAATTTTAATGGGCAATTATAGTGGGTTGGAATTATCCGATTTCTCGAATTAACCCAATGTTCAGCTAGCCAGATCCTACTGTATTCAATATGTTACAAATAATTAATCAGAAGTAAATAAAGTCTCAATTAAAAATAATGTTTGAATGAAGTGCAATAAAGAGGTTTCTTTTACCAAGAAATATCCGGAAATAAACAATTTTCCCAAACAATTGCCACCCATGCATCAAAGGAAAATAATAATGGAGTTATTATGTATATATTTTTTTTACAAAAACCTTTGTATGATAAACCCCTCGATTAAGCTATTATTAATTATTATTATTAGCACCGCGTCTTACTACCCGTTCGGGTTATACGCACTTACGCTAATGTGTCCGACACCTTACCCCTAGACCACCAGGTCACCAAGCTATTATTAAACTATTAATAAAAACCTATAAAAAAAGCTAATCATCAATGACTTTCTCACAAATAAAATAGATTATATTATTATGAATGAACAGTATGAATGATCAACAAAATGTAGGGTTTAAAAAAAAAAACTTTGGTGGGAATTTTTAACCAGACATTTCACTCAAAATCCACTAAAAATGGTCATTTCTATTTTTAAGAAATGCTATTTATATTTATTACTAAATTTTCCACCACAAAACAAAAGGAAACAACAATTAGCTCTTCTTTTTTTTGTATCAGAGCTAACAGAAAGACAACTAACACATAGCTTCAAAAATCTTGACAAAAATAGCAATAATTTAATTACCAAGTTCAAAGAGAGATGTAATAGGAGCACCACAACAGCCAATCTTAAAGTAGATATCACCAGTAAACCACTGCACTAGTAACTCTATACACACACACATACACACGCAGTCTGTCCTTGGTGGAATCTCGCTGTGACCGCCAGTGCAGTGTTATGACAGAGACTGGGATGGGCAACGTGTGTAGGTTTGCTAGTAACGTGTGTGTGGGCTGACCACAAGCCTCGCTCGCAGGGGTGTACACCACAGGCAAAAATAATATAATTATTATTAGCAACATGTCTTACTACCCGTTCGGGTTATAGACACTTACGCTAATGTGTAATGGTAAGGGTAATTGTGAGATGAAATGGAAGACCTACAGTTTAACGTGGAATCCGAACCACGGTGGAGGTCTGGCCACAAATAATACATCACAACTAATGTTGCAATGATCTATCTATATTAATAAAATTAAGAATTTGTATGTCATAAGCGTTGCGCGATGTCTACCGTGCAGTGGGCTGAAATTTTAAAATTACACCTCGAAGCTGGCCAATTTAGGATTTTTGATTAGTTATCTTTTTATTAAATAAAAACTGGGTCGGAAATAAATAAGATGAAGAGTCTAACCCCCCACCACCCTTTCGCTTTCCCCGTCTATTTGAAGCAAAGAAAAGAGGTGTAGGTATTTCTGATAGTTTAAAATAAACTAAACGAATAATTTATCTAACACCAAATGAGTATATATATATATATTTTTTTAAGGTACTTTACATGTGCTCCTAAACATAGTGAATTTTGAAACAATATGCCTTCTAAACCTCTGTTTGTAAACTTTCAATCTGATTAAACTCAAATCAATCTTAAGGAGACACAAAAACCAACACTTATGGCCGGAGGCCGTTTTTTTTATTATTATTTATTTATTTATTTATTTTTCCCCCATCATATACAAATCTCATAAATATCATAAATTATTTTCATGATTTCCTGGTCATAGAATTGTATATATTTGTAATCTTAAAATTTTTGATCATATTTTCCTGGTTTGCAGTATATTTAAGTAATTTTAGTCATTTTTGAGTCATTTTAAGGCATTCATTTTAAAGAAATATGTTTCTAAATATTATTGATGCATGCATATTTTAAAAAGAAAGTTATCTGAATAAGAAGATAATGTAGGCAATAAACTTTATTTTTCTCGCTTTGCTTCTATGGTTGTAAAATAAACATTCCTGATTAGAGAATACAACTAAGCTTGAGAGGGTTGTGTTGGGAGGGGGTAGCTATTACTTATGAAGCAGATATTTGTAAATTAATGTTGTATTTCACAGGATGCTAAATAATTTAGTTGTTAAATGCTTTTCGTTGCATATTTTTTTATAGTTTAGATATATGAAGTGAGCATGTGATTTAGCTGTGTACATTTATTAAGAGTTTTTTTTTTTGTTCTTTTCATAAATAATCTTTAGGTAATTATTTTATTTGAAAAAAAGGTTTACCAAACCGATTGGTATTTCTATTTATGAAAATTGATCATACCTAAGATGTGAAATAATGTTCTCAAATAGTACTAGCTTACAAATTCTTGTTTTGGGCAGCCTCATTTGAAATTAAAATACCGAGTAAACACTGTGGTTTTTGTATGTGATCCTGCCACCTCCACTTTCCAAACATAAATATTTGCTATTAAACGTGTTTGTTTTCTTATGATATCATGTGAAGCAAGGTAAAGAACCAACACTCTCTAACTATTTTAACAAACGAAACCAAATTAATTTCAGTGAGGCAAGAATCTAAATTTAAAAGATGTTAACATCACAAACATAATACTAGATGTATGCGGGAGTAATTTAAAATTGATTCTTCACACAGTTCCAAAACTTTAAGGTCAAATATGATACCTACTTAGCAAAACATCATGCCTTATTAATTATTTAGAAAGTTTTTAATAGAGCGACAGTATATGTATTTTTAAAACCATCCATGAGACAGCTCCAAACCTTTCCAATACAATGATTATGTGCTTTAGATGCACAATTTTAATGTAAGTAATATCAAAACTAATTCAAAAGGGTTGGCATAATTAAAATATAAGCATATAACCCGAACACACGGTGCTAAAAAATATTTAAAAAGTGCATGGTGATTGCATGGCCTAACATGTCACTCTCATGTTAGACTGGAATGCCGGCGACAGGCAGATAGAGGTTCCAATTTAGGTCGTGTTTTCACTGAGGGCAGTTTTTCTTAAACGGTTTCACACTCTTCCTCCATGCGAATGCAGCTACACTTCCTCTATACTTCTACCTACCTCACCCATACACCTTAGTGTATTTAATGTATGCATCCAACCTGAGTGAGTACCAAGATGTGACGAGGGGAAAAAAAAAAAAAAAGTGAAAAAGTAATCAATTGATTATTAGAAGAATTAAACCAAAATTATAATGACAGATTAAAACATAGCGTGTCCCTCTAAAAACAGTAACAAAAAAACAAGCTATTAAGTCAAAGCTGTGCATTGTTTGCCCTTCAATTAGAATATCAAGTTTCCATTTAAAGATCGCAACACTTCCATATCCATCCACTTGCCGAAGACGTTTCCAAACTTTAATTATGGGACTATTCTAATATATTCCATCAATGGAAGGTGTGTCAACAACAATGCCACTGACTTCCTGCTCACTATATTGTGTGACTGTAACACATCTGGTTTGACAACAGAGACTATTCAATCCAAGGAAACATCCGGAGGCAAGTGAATTTTAAAAGTTTGTGTCAGCATTAACTTTGATTAAGAGAGAACACATTGTACCAACCCAATTATCAGTTTGGCTGGTCAAAATTAAACCCTGGCCATTTGCGTTTTAGCGAGGATCTTACCTAACCATGGCTTTCACAAATATCTTATTTTTTAAATTGAAAAATGACAAATGGGCACGGGAATCTTGTCCCATGTTCAGGCGTCACTTTTCAAAAAGAATATAAATTTAGCAGCCCGTCCTACTATCTGTAGGGGTTATACGTGTATGTACTAATTATGCTAGTGAATTAGGGATTAGGAAGGTTGAGTGTAAAGGTAGTGTACCCGTATTTGCATGGAGAGAGAATGGAAAACCTTTTTGGAAAAAAAACTTAGTACATCCTAACTAGATTCGAATCTGATCTCTCTGTCATTGGTAGTCCATTCTAACATGAAAGTAACACCTTAAAACCTTGAGGTCACCGAAGCCAGTAATATATGATATTTTGATATGGATATAGCCGTAATTAACAAATGTAATAGTATGAATAGTTCATCCTTAATGACACAAATATGCTAAACATTTTAAAGTTTTATGATACAAGGCATGTTGAAATATAAAGAAGAGTTGTCAATTATGTTTAAAGAAGAGTTGTCAATAATGTTTAATAATTTGTAAAATAGAGGAAAACTATGACATGGCTTATTTAATTTGTATTACCATTTTCTCTCCGAGTTTTTTTTAATATTATGGTGAACAATTTTATTTACAAACATAAAGTATTTGTACATTTATTTTATTTTGACAAATATTATGTTAAAAATGTAATGAAAGCCAAACATGTGTATGAAGTTATTGTAAAGATCGGAAAGCCTTTAAGAAAATCAATAATAGTATTAAGATAATATTTCAAAATGCTTAACCGTAAAGAGAACACTCCCAAGGGCTCCCCATTAAGTTATCAGTAATTTTACAAGATTACAAATCAACCAGTTATTTTAAGAATTTGTTTCATAAATCTTATTTGGTGAAAATTATAAATGGTTACTATTCATCAGATTAGTAAACATTAATTACAGCAAACTCTCTGTAGCCAGATTAAATTCATTCAAATCTATTTTCAATATAATAAGGTGAAATAAAAACTGACAGAGTATAATAACTGATACACAGTCATCAACAGAGACGCCACTGGTTTTCTAGCACTATGAGAATATTTGATATGCCTCCCTCTACCTCAAGCTACTGCCCTCATACACGAACAGTTGACTCCTCTAGTCACACACATAAAGAAACCATTGATGATGCCTCTTGGCTCTTTTTAGATGTTCATACTTCTCCATCAGTCATAACGCTAAAAGGAATATGACAACCATGAAGCAGAGATTTTTTTTTTGTCTTACTACCTTTTTTATTCTAAGCATTGCGTCTTACTGCTTGTTCAGGCTATATGCCTATGTACTAGTTACATGTTTAGGGATTGGGAAGGTTTAAATGATAGGAAGTGAATCCACATTTGCATGGAAGGAAAGTGGAAAACCATTTAGGAAAAAAAACCTCAGTGAACCCGATCAGGATCGAACCCTGATCTCCCTGTCTTTGGCAGTCTAGTTCAACATGATAGTAGCGTGTTAGACCACGAGGCCACTAAAACGAGTCTTACTACCTGTTAAGGTTATTTGCACATATACTAATTATGCTAATGAGTTAGGGATGATGGAAATAGAATTTTGAGGAAATAAATTTACATTTGTGTGGAGGGAGAGTGGAAAACCATCTAGGAAAAAAAAAGTCCTCGGTATACCTGAAAGAGATTAAAACCTTGATCTTCCCGTTCATCGACAGTCTAGTTAATTGCGAGAGTGATGATGTTCTGTTGGTGTTATCATAGTATTTAAACTAACAACGCTTTATAAAAAAATCTGTGAGAAGAATATTGTGGGTACCCCTGATGCATTACATTCCGCCCGGAGCTAAATCCCTGCTGCCTACACCTTCACAAATAAAGACAAACATGGTCAGTGCAAGTTCACAAAATCCAACATATTCCACGAGAGACCAAGGAAAACAGCTTTGATTGGCTCCCAAGCCCACCATGTGACATGTGATTGGTGAAACCCACGCACAGGTTAGACTCTATTTGATAGGTGAATGTAAAAAGGATACATGTAGCATGAGAGCAGGAGGAAGATTACATTAATACCAAAATAAAACTGTTGCCAAAAAGCACTTTTTAAGATTATTTGTTAGGTGAGAAGAAAATAATCAAATTATATTAAATCAAAAAACTGGTATGAAAATTTAATGACAATTAATTATCATTAATTTTTTACTCTGCAAACATTTAATAAGTAGTTACATTAGATTTAAGTATTTTACATAAGGATAAAATAGCCACGGAGGTGAAAAAAATTATTTTTCTAAACATACTATCATTGATAAAGAGTTTAATAAAAGGAAATGGAGCAAGAAAAGCGTTCAACTCACTGTTTGAGATAATCAATAAACCAAACCTTCTCAGTTAAAAACCATAAAAAATAAACAATGTTACCAACTCTTTTTTTATCTTTTTTCTATTGTATGTCATATTTGACCAGGAGGGAATTTTACATCCAGGTTTGGTCGCTTTATGTGTAGACTATTGGCTGCTCTGTTGGCAGAGAATGATGCCCTGAGTACATAACACATATGAGAGGTTGTCTACACGTCGTACCTGCGATGAGATGATGTAATGATAATTATTATGATGTTGTGGAGACGGGGTAATTCTTAACCTAGCTTAAGTCTAAGTAATCAAACCCTCGGTGATCATTGGAATCATTCACATTAAGAAAAAATACCCTCCTAAGTATTAGCCAGGAATTGAACCCGGGACCCCTAGGCTTGTAGCCAGGCGCACCGACCACTACACCACGAGGCCGGTTATCAACTCAGTTGATAAGCAACAATAAAATTACTTTACTGAACACGGTACTCTAACATAGACTTTCCCTCAAAGTTTAATTCCTTCTTAAGTTAATTTGAACAAAAGTGGACATATGCTCGTATTGCTCTGAGGACAAGTTTACCAACACCTACTTCTTGGTAAGGTCCATAGGTAGAGCGAGATAGTCTGCCCTCGGGGATCGAGTCATAAAACACTTCAATGGTTTAAGCTGCTGGGTTTTGTGTGTGTGTGTGTTTTGCATAACTTCCTTCTTTTCAAGGATGATGTCATAAGGTGGGAATCTTTCAACTCGCAACTTTGTATTTGGACTAATAATAAGTTTTTAGTTAGGAATATTAATTTAATAACCCAGAACTATTACAAAATTCAGCACTTGTCCAAGACTTAAGTGTTAAATAATAACTTCCAAATATTTTTATGTTTATAACTAAGCACACATGAATAAACATAGTAAAAGAAAATAACCACAAAAAGGTTATGATTAGAGCAGGCAATAAATTGATGTGTTGCAAATATGTTTCAAAAAGTTATAGTGTGCTAGTTATGTTAAATAAAAAATATCATTATTTACCAGGCAATCCAAACCCTTTATTAGCTCAGTCGATATCGTGACTGCCTACTGAGCTAAGGTCCCCAGGTTCGATTCCCGGCATGACCAAAACATTAAAAAAATATATATTATTGGTGAAATGTGAGTTTGCCCTTTTCACAATGATGAATTAATGTCCGGGGACTGGATGTTGTGTCTGTCCTAGACTTTAAATTATATTATAAGGCATATGAAGCTGCGACAGGCCTAGTAAGCTGGTAGCGGAAAATATATGGCTTGAATAAAAAAGTGACCCAGGTCACAGGTTGGAAAGAGTGATGGATGTAAAGTAAATTTACCAGGCAAAAGATTATTAGTATTCTATTTTTAAGCCTTTTGTAATATTACAATAAAAATTAATATACAATATGTTGGAATGTTAGTATTTCTTTTATAATGAGTTGCAGTTGTTTATTGCAGCCATATTTAAGTATGCGGAGTGCGTTTCTTTACCAGACAATAGACAGTCGAGTCATGCCCCTTATAAGTTTGGGACCGTGACTTCGGCACTTGTAATTTTATTGTGCCGACTAATGTACATTTTCTTGTGTTATCTTGTTTATTCAATTCACTTGACCCACAGTGATCTTTCTCTAACAAAATAAATCTGTCTCTAAAATTTTAGTTTAGTTATTGTGTTTTAAAATAAATGGTCTGCATTTTTCTATAAATGTAGGAGTTGTTAATTTATTTAAGTGTTTTGCAGCATGTGATTTCCAAAATGCCTATCTTGTCTACATAACACACAACCTTGACATTTATCAAGGTTAGAACATACGAAATCTATTTACAAAGCTTTCTAGACAAACTTGTTCAATTAATGAAATAAAAATCAACTGTCTAAACAGTTGATTTATAGTATTTGGAAAGAGGAATTTAAATAACCAGATTATAAAGCTGGGTTTAGGTTCCTTTACAATGCATTAGTAATAGTGCCTTTCTATAAAGCATGAAATGTTGAAAACCATTACTTTCACCGATATTGTTCATAAATGAAGCATAATGAATAGTAATAATGCACAATTCACAAAGTGAAGTGAATATAAACTTTTTATCATAATGCATGGAACTAAGATCATTATTGGACTTAAGCAAATGTATCAGACAGAAAATATTGTCTGATCATGTTTGAAAATTGTCTTGAAGTACAGTAGTAGCTATAGTTGTTTGTTATTAACAAATTTAATTTATTCTAGCATTTATTAACGAATATTGTGAATGTGATTGAAAATGTAGGTTAAATATTACATAATGGTTTTTGTTGTCGAAAAGGTATATTTAATAAATTTATAATTTAATAATAAGATATGATAAAAAAAAATCTTATTTTGTATTGCAGGCACTACTAAAATTAAATTAGTTCTATGTTTAAAAATATACCACTTAACGAACATTGCTTTTATGGGAGAACATTTAGAAAAGATATTTTCAAAGACTTGACCTACTTGATCAATAAGGTTAGGCCTATATCAAGAAATAAATAATATATAACAGGTAATCTCTCTTTTATGATTATGTTTATTTGTGCATTTATTATTTTACTAGGAATTATTGTGCGCTGCCAGTTATTCATTATAAGTAATTTTTTATGAATCAATAAAAAAAACAGTATAAGACAAATGTTTAATATAAAAAAAGCTTAACATAAAATAAATAAGAAAAAAAAAAAAACATAAATTTAAATGAAACTAACACTAGGTAGGTTTGCACAATTGAAAAGGTGTTGATGTTTATAGCAAAGTCTAGTTCGGTAATGTAGTTCGGTTTCATGGACTGAGAATTGTGTGAAAATTTTAAAACAACATGGTCCTTTAGTAATAGATCTAAACAAATAAAGTTTCAGTGTGACCAAGGTTGGACAGTCATTAAGATTGTAATTATTGATATCAAATAAGTTATAAAAGTAATAAAATAAATAGAATTTATTATTGACATAATAAAAAAATTAGGTTTGTCGTATCACATGTTCTCTACATATTTGCTTGAGAAATTCTTAAAATTAGTATTAGGCATTTATATTAATTTGTTATTAATTCATTAAGATTCAAAAATTAAAAGTTTTTACTATGTCAGAAGGAAAAAACTGTAAAAATTATTCCTATTCATCCCATTTTAAAGTATAACACAATATTTAAATATATTGTTATAGCTTAAACTATTAAAAGAAGGCTAAAATTTACCTAAATTTGATTGATATGCATCAGTATGAAAAGTGAAATCAATAAACAAAACATGGTTTATATTAAAGTAAAGTAAATTCATAACTAAAACATAGCACTAGGTTTGTTTTAATAAAATTGTAATGAAAACTACACGTTTGTGTAAACTGGTTTACCTTTAAATATAGTGCTAGTGCATCCATGATGCCTCATTTTACTTATGAGATAAAACAATAATTTTTATGTGTCAAAAAATAATAAGCGTTCTTCAGCCACAAGGATATTAAACAAAGGCATAATGCGCAGCATAAAAATACACTTTCTGAGAAATACACTCATGTTTTAATATTTAGTACACTTATGTTATATTTTTAATTGATATGTTTTTGATATAAAAACTTTTCACTAAAACCAATAGCTTCTTTCCCAATATAATGTCACATCGTTTTGTATTTCCTGTTAACACATTTCATTTGTACTAGTTTTCAAGGACACTGACAAGTTGAACATTAACTGTCAAAAGATAGCACTATCATAAGATTATCTCCCCCATTACATGTTAGCTAACGAACCAACACTGAAAATGTAAGTGCTCGAAGTGTATCTCATAAGTAGCTCAGCTGATATTAATTTAAATATAACAGTTTTATTCAATTATGAGATAAGTGACAAAAGATAAACTGCTTCCTTTACCAACACACTCGTCACTAGCAGAGCTTCGATAGTGTGTCATGTAAAGAGCCTTCATGTGTGGTCGACAGCGAGGCAGGTAAGAGCTAACAGCTCAAACAAATGCTGTTTTTTCTAGTTCTTGCATGACATGAATAATTAGCAACATTGAGATAATTAGGTAGATGAGTGAACCATATCCTCCCGGACACGTAGGTAAAATGTATCACGTCACATGCAAACCTGGCTATAAGAATCAACGTGGTGTGTCAACGAGATTGAGCGATGGAAGCATTATTTTTATTTTGTACGACATCTTAATAGTATTACCCGTTCATGGTATACATCATTGTATTAATTACGCTAATATGTAAGGGATGAGATAGTCTGATTTTAGAGGAAGTGTACTCACATTTGTGTGAAGGAGGAGAGGAATACCATTTAGATAAAACAACCTTTAATACAGCTAACAGAGATTTGAACCTCGATCTCCCCATCATCAAGTCTAACCTATTGTGATATTGAAGTCTTAGACCATGTGGTCACCAAATTTTTTTTTTTTTCACTTTCTTTTGTTTCAACATGGTCTACTCTAACTAAAGAACACACTGCCTATGACAGGGAGATCAAGGATCGAACCTGGTCTGGTTTTTTTTTACCAATAATGTTTTTCCACTCTTTCTTCATACAAATATGAGTACCCTTCCTCTAAATTATTTAACTTACCTCATGCCTAACCAATTTAGAGTAATTAGTATATTAACTAGCCAGAATGGGTTGTAAGAAGTGATGCTAAAAAAAAAAGGGTGTGTAGTATGTTTATGAGTTCATAGTGACAGCTCCCCCCATAACTTGTTAAGAAATGTTATTGATACTGGCTTATTTACTGTTTAAAATATATCATAGTAAAGATACAAGATAATATATTTTTTCACCGTGTTTTACTACTTGTTCAGGTTATATGCTTTACTGTATTTTATTGTTATTAAGGCAACACCTATTGGAGTGATGAAACGCTTAGCAAGACGTTCTTGACTTGTGCATTAATTAAAAAGGGATTTATTTAACAATAAAGAGGCTCAACTCAGTAGCTAGATGATTTTATAATATAAATTGATAAAAACAAATAAAAAATGAAAAATAAACTAATAAGTGTTAATCTAATGTAGGAAGCCCCCTTAGGGAAAGAGATAAAATGTGGGAATAATTCACAAGGGTGACATAATATTCTTCCTATCTTCTGTATTCTATAGTAGCAGTAGTCACACACACATTCAAACATAATTAGATTGATATTTCAGTATTTTTTTTATTTATCATACAAAAAAAATTAAAAGGTGGGTGAGGGGAGTCCCACGTGCAGAAAGGAAGGATACACCCCAAAAAAACTAAACAAATGGAGCAGTTAAGTATTTGTGTAGTTTGGTGTTGTTTTTATATTATATATATATATATATATATATAAATAAAAAATTCATATAAAATTTCAGACATTACATAGTTCCAAGTAAACCATATCAATTCATACCACTGCTATTTTGCAATAAATAGAAAATGTATGATCAATTCAAACAAATTCTCTTCATACATTGATAAGTATTAGAAGTAAATACATATGCCTGAAACTATACTTTTTTTAGTTTTTTTTTTTT
>CABFVZ010001350.1:110560-126829 GCA_902151445.1 Timema monikensis
AAAAAATTACCCCCCCCCCCCCTCCCCCCAATAGAAAAAATATAAGTAACTTTATTAATATCCTGAAAAGGACATCCTCAACTGTACAACAAACCTGAGCAAGATCCCAAGCCTTGACGACCTTGATGGTGGCAAAGATCATGTTTTGTCTCATGCGCAGCTGTTTCTTTTGCCAGAGCGTGATAGAACGGTCAAACTGTCTCTTGAGGCGCTCCACAGCGTCCAGCGCCTCCTTGTCTGGCGGCGGGATGAGGAAACAAACCCCGGGTACAGACCCTTCCACTCCGGCAGAGTTGGTGACTCGCCACTTGATTCTGCCCGAGTTGTCATGGAGTACACATTGTTCCCCTTTCTCTGTCACAATCTAGAGAGGGAGAAAGTCATTTTAACAAGGTCAAAACCAACACGTACATATACACACACACAAATACATATATTACTTTTAGAGGTGTGTGAAATTTCAAAACTTCTGACTTGGCTTCAAAACAAACATTAGCTTCGATTTTGCTTCAAAACACATTCCAGCTTCGAATGATCCCCAATAAAATTATTGACAGTTAAAATACTTAATTTATGTTCAATTACTGTCAATCTGAGCTAATTTTTTTTACATTACAAATTAATATTCCTATATAGAAAAAATCTGAAGTATATAAATTGCATGTTGTGATAATATAGTGATTTATAAGATTAAAACAAAATAATACAAACAATTGTGCAATAAACCATATACCAAGTAACTTTAGTGCATAAAGCCATATAAATAACAACGATTTAATATTCTTTAAGCATAAAATAGTCGAACTTCGATACAGTTAATAAAATAGTCTATATATTCAATTCGAGTTTGCCTTGAATTGAAATAGTGGATTTTACACTTTTAAAAGAAAAAGTGAACTTGTATTGTTAACCATAGATATGTAGGAGTAAGGTTTCACTGGATTTGAGCCGACTTAAGTAGATGAGACAATGAGATTAAAAAAGTAGATATTACTGCTATTGTTATAAAAAGCACCTAGCTTTTATAAAGGTGTTAAAAAAACAATATATCAAAAGTAATCAATTTGAATCAACCTTATTTTGAAAATATTTTATACAATTACTTCCATAGACAAAGTAAAGCATCAGTAAAAGAGTATTTGAAGAATGAATCTTAACAGAAAGTGTGGGTCGGTATAAAATATTTTCATTTTCAAATCCAACTTAAATATTGTCTCATCAATTCCACTCAATCATGAGTCATGTTAAATCTACTTTTGGACGAATATTTTGTTTTTATAATGTGAAGTGACTTTGTAAATTGTGTTGACGCATTTCTTCTAAGCATATAAATAATTTTACTTATATTAATTGAAAAACCGAGGTCCAATCCTAATCAATCGCCCTTGATGAGTGTTGTGCTTTACACTTAATGTGGTTCCTTTTCAACTTAAACACTAAGCCCTGATACACACAACATAAACTATTGTGCTAGATATTGTAGCTAAAGGATTGAGCCCTGTGAACATCCAACACTACAAGATTTGCTTTATGCAACTCATCCAATGTACCTTGAAGGAAATAACACACTTCCTATATCGACCATGGCTTTTTTTTAGCAAAGTGTCTTACTACCCGTTCAGGTTGTACACGTCAAGGACGAGGTAGAGTCTATCTATAGGTAATGTATCCACATTTGTGTGGAGGAAGTGTAAAAACAATAACCTCTTTTTTGTAACCATAAGAAATATTTATGATGTAAAAGTCTTGTTGTACTTACATTGACCTGCTTGTAAGTGCAAATGGCCTGAACCGGTAACGGCCTGGTGACAGGTTGACGGCGCTGCTTCAAGGGTACAATATCCTTACTCCTATCGGACAGGTTCTGCACTATGTCCCCGAAGTGGTTGAGTTCCTCTCTGAGCTCTTGCATCCCCTTTAGCAATCTTTCTCCCTCATCGAGAGTGAAATCTGATTGGCTGTACACCGTATTCAACATCTCATCCCGTCTAAAGCAAGCGGGAATAAATAAATACAGAGATGAATGAAACTAAAAATGCAAGAATAAAATAGCAAATTAATTTACTTTATGAATTTATGATAAAACAAAACTAAAATATTATACTACTAAAAATAACTTAAATGGCACTAGCTATAATGTGATCAAATTTTATATTTTTAATTTTTTTTAAATGCAGGCATGTTTATTTTTAGTCCACAGTGAAGAGGAATACATTTGTAATTTTCTTGACCTGAACAAGAAAATTGTGTCTCATTTGTGAAAAAAATATGCAAAAGTTAACTTGATATTTATTGCTTTACAGATCACTGTTTAGATTCATGTATAATGCACCATAAAATTAATTTTATATCATTGAATACTAAAGATAAGCTTCTTTTTTTTAGGACTATCTCATCCAATATTAGTTTCCTGTGTTTGTATTTTATGTTAGTTGTTCCTTTTACATGAACTTTCTGAACCAATCGATTATATCATCATACAACTTATAAACTATCTTAAATGTATGTTCATACATACATTATTATTAGCACCGTGTCTTACTACCCGTTCGGGTTATACGTACTTACACTAATGTGTAATGTTAGGGTGATTGTGAGATGAAATGGAGGACCTACAGTTTAACGTGGGATCCGAACCACGGTGGAGGCCAAACCACGGTGGAGGCCTGGCATTCCCCACATTCACAAGTTGTGATTAATACACGTCTTGTCAGAGGTGAAGGAAGGGTTTGACAATCATATAAATCTATGCCGGGACCGAGGATTGAACCCCAGATCCCCAGCACATAAGTCGAACACCTTACCCCTAGACTGCCAGGTCACCTTCATACATACAGTTAAGTGTTAAATTACTGGTCTGGGACCTGGTTGTTATGTTCATCCTACACTTATAATAATTGGTTCTGAACCACCAATGAACAGTATTAAGAGCTCTTAAAAAAAATTCCCTTGATAAAAAGAAAACAATATATGAGGGTATCATCACTGGATATAACACGTCTTAAAGTTGAGTCTACTACTCACTTGTTGATCCAAGTGTCCGCCTCGCGCACTTCTCTATAGAATTTCTGGCTGGTGGTGGCATGCTTGAGATGGGTCTCGAGGCACAATGTCAGCTGCAGTAGCCACGCCCACTGGGTCTGCATCGCAGCCATGTGGGCCTCGATACACTTGGCTGCCGGATGGTGCTGTAGCACCAGGGACTCGCCGCGGTCCTGCACCGCGCTGAATTGGATCTCACGCTTCTCCAGGTCACTCATCAGGGACTAGGTGCAAAAATATGCTTGGTTTTTAAAACTGCCTTCGGTAAAATTGTACAATGTTGCCCTCCCATCTGCGTCTAAATCTTCCCAATAGTCTCTTCCCATTGGGTATGACCAGTCAGTGTCCTGTACATGGTTCTAGATTCTCTCATCCGTGCTTCATGTCCCACCCACCGTAATCTATGAGGCTTGATTATCCTAACAATGTCTTATTAGTACAGAGTATGTAACTCATCACTATGTAACATCCTCCACTTTACAGTAGCCACATAGCTTTTTGGACCAAATATCTTCCTAAGCACCTTGTATTCGAATTACCTAAATTTGGTTTTCGTCATGTAAGTTAAGAGGCCAAGTTTCACACCAATCAAGAACAATGAGTAAAATTAATGTTTTGTGTATTTTGAGTTTTACGCTCCTTGAAAGCAGGCGAGATGATAACAATAATTTACTGATCGAGTAGCAGCATGCATTTCCTGACTGTATTATTTTACTAATTTTCAATTTAGCCTCACTCCCATGAAGTAAAATATTTTTATAGTTAATCAAATCATAAATTTATATAAAATAAATTTTGTTGTGCACTGATTAGGGTTGGTATAAAAGTAATAAGCCATGTAACCAAAATTCATCTTAAACTATTCAATCTAATGAGACTTATGTGATTATATAAAAACAACATGTAAATGTTAATATATCGATTTTTTTGATCACCACCATCAACCTGTGGCCAGGTCAGTTTAGTAAAAATGCTTACATATTATTTTATTCTTCCACCATTCTTCTCCTCATTTGCACACTCGTTATCTACGACCCCCATTTATATCTTGACCTTGTTTGCGGTCTTTTTACTCTATACTTCCATCTCTATCATTCTCTTTGGCATCCTCTCCTTTGGCATCCTCATTACATGCCCATACCATCCAATATATAATTAATATTTCTTTTTTAAATAAGAAATATTTTAAAGAAAAATCCAAACAAATGATTTACTGTCATTACCTGATTACATCCTGATCCAAATGATTGCTTTGAACAAAAACAAAAGTATTTTTCGTGAAACAATTTTTTTTAAATTATTTCCTTCTACATAGAACAAACTTTTTTTTATCTTTAAATGATTTTTTTTAAATATTAGTGAAGCTTAGATATGATTGGCATAAAAATTTAAATATGTATGACTATTTTGCCCTTTGTTAAGCTTTATTGCTGGAAAGATGACTAAGCAAACTTCTATTACCAATCGATTTGTCTAGACAAAAAATAATCCACCACAGTATTTAAATAAATCCACTTACGTTGCTCAAGCACAGCTCACAGAAAATTGTTTCTGAACTACCAACAAGCAGTATTAAGAGCTCAAAATAATGTTTACTGAAAAATAAAAATAATTTAAGGATTTGAGTCTAACATGAAATTTCCTTGAATCTCGAATATTTTTTTAAGGATTTGAGATATCTGAGAATTCTGGGTGCCATACCTAATAATAGCATTTCAAAACACTACTAGAATCCCCCCCTCTATCCAAGCAACTCCTGTTTTCTCCATCGCTGGATAGTAATAGTAAAGTTTCACACCTCATAGTACTGCTCGACAGACGCAACACTACTAGAATCCCCCCCTCTATCCACACAACTCCTGTTTTCTCCATCGCTGGATAGAAATAGTAAAGTTTCACTCCTCATAGTATTGCTCGACAGACGCAACACTACTAGAATCCCCCCCTCTATCCAAGCAACTCCTGTTTTCTCCATCGCTGGATAGTAATAGTAAAGTTTCACTCCTCATAGTACTGCTCGACAGACGCAACACTACTAGAATCCCCCCCCCCTCTATCTGTGCAACTCCTGTTTTCTCCATCACTGGATAATAATAGTAAAGTTTCACACCTCATAGTACTGCTCGACAGAAGCAACACTCAGGTTCTTGTCGCTCCAGTCCCTTGTGACCTCCGTCTCCTCCTTTTCATTGAGCCACACCAGTTCGTTAGTGGCTGACTGTAGGAAGTCCTGAAGTGTATCCAGGTCCAGTAATCTCTTGTTGGAAGTCACCAGGAGCTCGTTGTACAGCTTCTGGAGGGAGTTGACATGCTGCATGTACAGCTGGAGCTCCTCGCCGTGGAAGTGGCTCTGTCAAATATAACACTCAAAAACTAGATTGGACGCACATAAGGTGGGATAAATATGGTAGACGAATCGATAAGAACAAATATGGCAAATAAAATATGGCTTACACAATGGATAGAGGAACAATGTTCACACTTAACAATCTTTACAGTGCACCCAATCAACTAAAATAGTTCATTGTTGCAGCATGAAGAAAAACCACATGTTTCAATCAAATATTTTGACAAAAAATTATATTTATTAGTTCTAATTTTTATTTTTTAGCACTATTTCTTAACACCTTCTAGGGTTATACATTTGTAATAATTACACTAATGGTTTTAGGGATTATGAAGGCTATATTTAAAGAACGTATACCTATATTTGAATGGAAGAGTGAAAAACATATTTGGGGAAGAAAGGAAAAATCACCTCAGTATACCCGACCGAGATTTGAACTCCAATCTCCCCTTCATTGTCAGTTTGGTCTACTAAGAGAGTAGCGCATTTAGACCATGCGGTCACCAAAGAAGGTAATAAACAGCTAAAATACCTCTTTTAAATGGTTAACTCCCCCAATGACCAGGAAGTCGATCCAAAGCTACTATTGGCCCAAAAGAGCCAGGAAGTTTGGCAATTTTGTGTGGTAATTTTTGAGAAAAGTATACTGAGATTTAATAACCTGCCTTCACAAAACATAAGATAAACTTGAATAAATAAATAAAAAGGTGATTTCTAAACTATAAAGTCACAAAACCTGACAAAAGGTTTGTTTTTCCCCCTCAAATTTATAAAATCTTAATACAAGTGGGTTGATTATCATCTGGAGTTGTACTTTCAATGTACCCCAATGTACCCCCTATTTTTGTGTTAAGTGAAAACTATAGTTTGACCCCATTGAAAAATCAGACCAAAATATTTCATAGGGGAAATGAGGAAGGGGTTGGATATTGGCTCGGCACACATGTTATTTAAATGTTTCATAAGCCATGGTATGTATTTAAAACTTAGAATAACCCCATAAGTTTATAAGGTGAAACATGACAGATTAATTGGGAGGATTTCTTAAGTTTTTATATTTTAGTTTTACCTTCGCTGCGATACAGTGCTCCACTCTAGTGTGGAACTGTTCTATCGTCCTGTGTTCTCTCTGGTGAAGGTCCAACTCGGACTGAACGCTCGGCAAGTCTGAACCGTACTCGGCTTCTTGGAATTGTTTCTGGGGATATAAACAACATGTATTTACATAATATTACACATTTTTATTTTACTTTATTTTTTTTTGTTACTTGTAAGATGAATAGAATGAGATCTTATACATAATATCCATAAAATTACTGGATCTAAAGAAAAAAAATACATGATATTTAAAATAAACTCTTTTAAATACATACACGCCCATTTAAGCATCTTACGTTAAAATATATAAACCTCGTCCACCCTTTATTGAGCATTTATGAACACAAGTTTTCACAAGTGATTCCGGTATTTGCTAATAACAACAAATAACATTTTGGACAATGCTGGCTAAAGTTGAATGATTATTTTGTAATTTAATTTAACCTAACCTAACCTAACCGTATAGGTATTAATTTTTACAAGTGTCAAAAAAAAGTAAGCTTTAATAAATACTGATTAGACTATGAAGGAGTATTATAATTTAATAAAATAAATCAAGTTGAATCAATAAATATATATTTGAAGTCTGTGGGCCAGTTTCATAGCCAGACTTAGTAAGTACACCTCAAGTACAGCGCTATACTAAATATTGGATGACACTTACCTAGACCAGAGTAAAATAGGCCAGTATCATAAGTGAAACGGGCCTATTCTATTAGAGTTTAAGTAAATATTGTCTTGTATTTAGTATAGCGCCATATTTGAAGAATACTAAGTCTGACTGGGAAATTGGTCTCATTAAATCTTGATATTGTTGAGTTTGGGAACATGTTCAATAATGTGTATTACTTTCATTACCACTTTGTGTGTCATAAAGAAAATTAAAGGGATGGAAAATCAACTATTATTTATTTTCTAAAAAACTATGAACATGGTGTCTACTCAACTTGACGAATGAAATTCCCAACTTTTTCCTTGAGTTACCCTGATCATTTCCTAATGTTTTTGACTCAGGAGTATGTCACACCCTTCTACTCCCCCCCAACCTATGGTTTTTGTTAATCTTTTTTATGAATTATAATAAGTTTTAAGATTTAAATAAAGTTATTTCCTGGATGGTAGACACCCTTATGAGAGAATAGAAACACCTCATACACCCCTAAACAATTAAATCAAGTTTTACAGCCGTGGGAGGGACTGACCAATTTGTTGCGACACCACTCAACACACTCCTGCAGCTGTCTGAAGTGAGCATTGGTGTCGACAAGTCGAGTCTCCAGTACAGTCCTGGTCTGTCTTGTCACTGTGCGCTCCTCCACGGGAAACGAGATGGAGGAGAGCGGTGTAATGAGGCGGGAGTGCAGCAAGGAACGCAAAGCCACCCAGCGCTGGTGCAACTTCTGGACTCTACAACACACAATCCAACAATGGTGAAGCATAGCTCTCAAAAACACATAAGAAAAATTTTGTTTGTGGCGTATGTAATTATTTAATATCTAAACTTTTTAAACATCTGAAACTTAAATTTATATGTTATTTTTATTTATTTTAAGTATTTGTGATATTTTCCACTACCGGATTGCTAGGCCTGTCATAGTTTCATATGCCTTATTATATAACTTAAGGCAAGGACAGGCACAACATCAAGTCCCAAGGCCGTTAAGTCATCAATGCAAAGGGGGTATGCTCATATTTCATTAATGATCAATTTTTTTTTGTCATGCCAAGAATTGAACCCATTACCCTTAGCTTAATAGATAGACACGCTACCAACTAAGCTAAGGTGTAGGATTATTGAGATAAAATATACTCTAATATAAAGAATTTACAAAGCTTATTGCTAGCACTCACGAATTTGACAAAGAAGTTCATGGCTCAAATCCAAGCCAAATATATTGACAGTGGTTTTTTAAATTTTCTATACATCTGATTGAAAGTAAATTTTGTTTAATTTAACGTTCTTCATTCCATTGGCTGGATTAAGTTCAATAAGCCTAAGCACAGCTTATCTTTTAAGCTTCATTAAGTATAGTTTTCAACTAGATAAATTTTGAAACAACAACCAAAGGGTTAAAGGCAGGGAGGCTATTACAATTTTATATGAAATAAGATAATATTAAAATGTATCATAGCTCAAATAGTTCATAGCATTGAGTTGATTTAAGTTATTTTATGTAAGGAATTTATATTTTCAAAAGGTCCACCACCATGTTTCCAAAATAAAAGTTTACCTTTTGTGTAGCTCTGGAGCTTGTGGATATCTGCCCTCTCTAAGACTCTGCACATCACCAAACAGACTGTTGATGGCCTGTTCCGTCTGTCTGATGTCCTGTTCTAGAAGGTCGACATTATGCTTAGCGTCTAGAGGGTGAAGTCTGTCCAGACGTCGGGCCTCATCTTCCACTCGTAGTTCTAACTCCTCCAGCCGAGAATCCACTTGCTTCATCTCGCGATGAACTTTCTCTGCAAGGCGCTGCAGGCGCTCCAACCTGCGCAAAACACAAACATTAATGTGTGAAGGTCTTTGTCTATGCGTTTTATTAAACAGTATTTATCGTGTTTTTTTTAAAGTGGGTTCCTGAATCACCAATTCAATTTGCCTCCCCATTTATTTAAATGGAGGATAGGTTCACCTAACTCCTGAAAGATTATGAGAGAACCAAACTTTGGGCAGTATTTTATTATTATTATTATTATTATTATTTAGCACCACGTCTTACTACCCGTTCGGGTTATACGCTTTAAGTACTAATTACGCTAATGGATTAGGAATTGAGATGGTTGAATTAAAGGAAGTGAACCCGCATTTGCGTGGAGGGAGAGTGGAAAACCATTTAGGAAAAGCCACCCCCAGTTCACCCGACCGAGATTCGAACCTCGATCTCCCCGTCCTCGGCGGTCGAGCTCAACACGACTAGCGCGTTAGCCAACTATGCCACCGAGGAGGGTTTTGGGCAGTAGCAATCGATCTTAATCAAGAGGATGTCATTCCCTCTTCTTCCAGTGGCAGCAATCTAATATGTAGACCATGCTCTTCTTTTCATTATAAGAGCCATCTGGTGTTTGTTTCTTTCATTTGCTCCTGTCCCTCTTTCCTGTGTCTTATATATAATTAAAATTTTAGGCTTTTGTTTGATGACCACATAAAACATTTGTGTTACTTACTATTAAATTAATTTAAACATTTATCAACCTTTTTATTTTATTTGAGGTATTTAATGTGTACTTTCTGAGTCGAATGATTATATCAGCACACGAGAATGTCTACGAGCGAGAGTGAAAGAGCCCTACCAATTTTGCCGAGAAAGGTATTTTTCATATACCTTCCAGGGTTATCTTACAAGTCACAATCGATATGGGACCGACAGCATTACTTCCCCTCCTAAGGAAGTTGTGCTACGGATTTTTATCGATCGAGAATAATCTGTCAACTCAGGTTGGGTTTTGAGCCCACAAACATCGGGTCCTGATGCAAGTACTTTAGCTTAAGACCCCTGAAATTTACTTTACAAAAATTAAGAATTAGTTATAGCCTGTTTTTTCTTCTAATCCCATCTGCCTCATTTTTAATCAATACACTTTTGTTGGACGCTATATTTGATTGAGAAACTTTGATTTACAAAAGTCTGTCTATTCCCAAATACATACACACTATATATATATTCTTCGGACCTCATGAATTGTTACTGAAGGTTGCCTCACCTCTTGATTTCCTCCAATACTGCTTGGTCTCGCTCCTGATGAGCAATCATCAGTCTAGTCCAGTTCTTGTCAAGAACTTCAAGAACTAACTCTTGTTCCATGTCCACTTCTCCTACTGCTTCAAAATATTTCTGAAACACAAGACAATTCTAGTTACAAATATGTTGGATTTTGTTTTTGTTTTTTATTTAATATTAACATTTTAAGCCAAATGATTATTTCAGTACACAACTTATAACCAAATTTTAACACAAGAGAAGACAAAAAAAAAACTCGATCCTATGGCCGCCAATTAATCAGTTTTGAAAAGGAGCCCCTAATTTAGTAAATGATTAAAGAAGATTTGATATTGGAGAGAATCAAACTCAAGGTCCTTAACACTATAGAAAAAATGACTACCATTAGGTTAACTAGAGTGAGACAGTTGGCACACATTTTCTGAGAGTCAAATTTATTAGCAATATTACCAACCATATAAGTTTCATTTTTTTTAACAATAAAAGTGTATTTTGTTTTTGATTAATTTGTAACCAGTATTATGATAGTAAACAGTTTGAGTATCAATATAATAGCCAAGCAAACTTTTATATAAAATTGGCAAATAGTGCCATTTGTGTTATTTTGCCCCGAGAGTCAATAACCCCCATCAGCCCCAGTTACGCCTCTGTTTGCTACCGAATAAGAATAATATGTTAAATCCTACAGGAATGCAAGTTCTGAGTGAGATAGTTAGCAAGTGAGATAAATAACCAAAATCCGTAAACAAGTGACTTAATGTGACAATAGTGTGTCTAAAAGTGACAAGAATGTGTGTAGATATTTGGAGGGGGGAGTTGAGATTTACGTTCAGCTTTTAAAATATTCAAAAAAATATACAGTATTATATTTTAGAATTTTTATAGATCAAAGAAGGAAATTATCAAAGAAGTTTTGCTTTTTAAAATCTTATTTTGAAAGTTATTTGCTTTATCTATTCATTTTTTCCTCTTCTTGTGGGTCTACTTGACAAACGCTTCTTTGCATCTTGAATACCTAAATTCTTTCCTTTCCTTCTTTGTTTTTTTTTTTATGCTTTCCATGAAAAAAAAAAATTTCCAGGTGGATTTTACTGCTTCTGTGTGTATCTTGTATGCAGCCATGATATTTTATAGTTTAGTTCAATTTATTTGTAATTTGGTTAGTAAATTATCATAGTCTTTCTTAAAAAGAAAAGGTTAATTTGAGGTAAAAAGTGACTAAAATTTAATTTTCTTGAAAACTGAGACTATAGTTTAGTAGTGAAAAAAAAAAGTGAGAGAATTAAATAAGAAATTGTTTATATAAAACACTAAAAAACAAACACTTTTTTTTAAAGACAATCTTTCATTGTCACAGACAGCTACTTCAGGTTAATAGAATAGACTGATATTCTTGTTTGGTGACATGGCGGTCTAGGGGTATGATGTCAGACTTCTGTGCTATAGGTCCGGGGTTCAATCCTCGGTCCTGGCACAGATTTATCTGATTGCCAAACCCTTCCTTCACCTCTGACAAGACGTGTATTAATCACAACTTGTGACTCTTGTTCTACTCTCTTGACTCAAAAAAAATGTTCATGACAGTAAACACTTGTACTTAAAAATGTGTTTGTGCATTCTTTTAGTGTTTTATCTAACCGTTTCTATTCCATTCTCAACAAGGTAAGTGTGCTGGCTATCCCTCCTAATTTAAACCATGATTTAGCCTAGTGATTAAATTCCAAATAACCTCATCACTAAAGCAGGAAGGAAAATATATTATTATTATTGCACTGTGTCTTACTACCCGTTCGGGTTATACGCTTTAAGTACTAATTACGCTAATGGATTAGGAATTGAGAAGGTTGAACTAGAGGAAGTGAACCCGCATTTGCGTGGAGGGAGAGTGGAAAACCATTTAGGAAAAACTACCCCCAGTTCACCGATCGAGATTCGAACCTCGATCTCCCCGTCCTCAGCAGTCGAGCTCAACACGACTAGCGCGTTAGCCAACTACGCCACAGAGGTGGGTAGGAAGCAAAAAGAGTTTATGTTAACTATTGCAATGAAAATCACAACAAATATGGGCTAAAGTGACGATAAGACAAATGCCCTATTACACACTTCTATTGTAAGGACCACCTAAAATTAAAACTGCGCCTTTGACAGTAATGGGGTGTAAGAGATAAATAGAGGAGCGGATTGTGGAGGGTCGTCTAACCTCGAGGTCCCGGTACAGATGGGCCAGCCTCTGTTTGTCTCGATGTCTCGGGGGGACCTCGTCGTTTCGGAATCGGCTCGACTCTGCCGCGAGTTTCTTCATCTCTATGAGTGTGGTGGGGAATGCTCGGTCCTGCATGACGGCCATTTTCTCCCTCATCCAGAGATGCAGGGACGATGCCAGCTCTCGGTACTCTGTAGTGCGTTGCTGAGATTCCTGGAACATTGGTGGGAACATAGAACATTTGAAATAATATGTATTTTTACTGAGTGGTTGTGATATACAACTTATATTCACCAAACCAGCCATACTTGTGAAATTTATATGGGAATTAAAGTACTAAATGGTTGATCTAAACTCTACTTAAAGGTACACAAGAGATAGTTCACATTTCCATGTTGGCATTGTGTTAAATGAATATTTAACTTTTTTTTACTCTCTATCTTACTGTTCATTCAAACCACACATTAAAATATGAATGTAGATACTAACTAATTTAGTAAAATAAAAAAATTACTAAAGATACCATAAAATCATAGTAGTAGTAATATTTTTGTCAATAGCCCAATTGGGTTGAATTTTTTTTTAATATAAAGCTAAAATAAACTCTTTTTCGGTGTTTTTAAAAGATTGAAAATATTTCCCTTACTTGGTCATATAACGGGTGAATGGGCGGCGGCTCAGGGAATACATCGTATAGAGAGGAGATGTACGTGATGAGAGACTTCTCGTCTGGTTCAGGGGTATCAACATCTAAAAACAAAATTAACAATTCATTGCACTATGTTGTTTGTGTTCTAACACTTACAATATGATTTTCTGTATTTAAGAAAATTAAATCAATCATGAAAAAAAAAAGTTATATGTATAAAACAAAGGTAACCATCATTATAAGAAAAAAGGAAGTAGAATATGTCACCTTTGTGTATTGCATTCTACCCACATTTTACCCTTTTTCTTTAGATAGGATGTCTTCATTCAATTTTCACCCATTATTTTATCTTTTATTTCTTTTTTTATATCAATTTCGATAGCATAAAATTATTTAGCAGCTAGATCTCCTAATTTTAAAACACCAAAGAAAAAGGAAATATTATTTATGTCTTGAGAGACAGTTTATGCAAACATTTTCTTGACCTAGCACCCACACCTGTTTAGAAAACCACAAGACATAAGCATAAACATTTTTTAAATCCTAACATGATATCATATTAATTTTTTTTAAATAGGTGTTTGATTAAAGTTTTAATATTTAAATATGTTAAAGAAAATATATTTAAAAATACAATACAATAAAACAATTAATATTGATTGAATAACATATTTACTACAAAGAAGATGCCCACACGTTTGTCCTGTATAGTGCACTAGGATTTAAATCCTGCCCACACCACCCAATAAATAACCCTCAATACTCCAAGACACACTCCTCATTGTGTGCTTAGGCGAGGTGTGCCAAATGTTTGCAGGCTCCACCGACAACAATGGGTTGTTTGGGTTTGGTGGATTGGCACCACTCGGTTGAAAAGGTGTGACAGTAACTGGTTCCACCCGAGCCTTGCCCAACTCAGAATATGTTTAGGTTGCAAAATATCTACCCACTACCATAAGAAACGTTAACTTTTGTAATTTAAATACAAATCTCACTTGACTTCTATTTATGTTGAGTCATATTTCAAACAGTTGCTTGTAGTGCAAATATTAACTAAATCAAAAACATTAAGAATAGTAGAACTCGCTTCGGTAGCCACATGATCTTACTCTAGTAGTAAACTAGAGTGCTGACAACAAGGAGGTCATGATTGTAATCTCGGTTAGGTGTACTGAGGGTGGTTTTTCCACAATGGTTTTCCACTTTAATTACATGTAAAGGTGAGTACACTTCCTATAAATATAACCCTCATCTCTAAAATTCCAATAGTAATCGGCACATAAGCATATAGTCCAAACAGCAAGTTAGACTAAAAAAAAATTAGTAAAGAGTGAAATAACCATTTAAAATATATAAAATGATTATAATTTAGAACCTTTGAAAATCTAAAAATTTGTATAAATTCTAATTCCAGTTATTAAGCAATTTATTTTTAGGGCTCCGGTTTTGATTCATTAAGAAAAATTGTTAAATTTGGTTATCTGTTTGGATTTCAGTTCTGGTTTGACCCCATTCTGTTGGGTACTTTTAGCCTGCACCCTTACTTGTGTGTGGTACGAATGTAGTTCAAGCAGAGGTGTCAACCAAAGCTACACCCAATATCGGCGAGGGATTTGCAGGTCTTATGGAGAAAATCTTTATCTTCCCTCTCTCTCAGTTAACTGTTGCCAAATCTCCTCGCTCTCAGTTATGTCTGAAGGTGGTGTGCTGAGGTAAGAAGGAGTTACTGGCCAAATCTCCTCAGTCTCAGCTATGTCTGAAGGTGGTGTGCTGAGGTAAGAAGGAGCTACTGGCCAAATCTCCTCGCTCTCAGTTATGTCTGAAGGTGGTGTAGCTGAGGTAAGAAGGAGCTACTGGCCAAATCTCCTCGCAATCAGTTATGTCTGAAGGTGGTGTGCTGGGGTAAGAAGAAGCTACTGGCAACCTTGACTAACCAGCGTTGCCAAACTTATCTTATATTTGTAGGGAAATTGACCACACGAAAACGAGAGAATGACAACACTGTTTCTCCAATAGTTAGTAACCATGCAGTTCCCTCAGCGATGATATCCATTGTAGTAACAAAGTCATCTCGGGGAGTGTTCTCGTCACACCTGAGCTCTCCTGTGACAGAGGCAGCGGAGCGGAGCTGTGTCTGACAGTCACATGGCACACCCTATGCACACAGGTGGAAATACTAGTGTGTTCTCCACCCAGAGAAGTATCCTCCAGTGATAGAGAAGTAGCAACAAGGGAAAAACATTAAGATCCTTACTCTGACCCAGTTTGTTCTTCTAGGAGGAATTTCCACAGAATATTTTTAAAACTAGAATCCAAATCTTAAATTTTCTTTCAAGTCTCGAATCCAAAATATATGAATCTTCAAATCTTTAAAAATGTAGTTTTAGGTCAAGTGAAAATATTTAAAATTCAATTTAAAAAAAAAAGTTATTTTAAGCCTTGGTGTCATTGATGAACGATATTTTGTTTGTCATGTTAATTACGCATGTGATGTATGTAAATTAAATAGATTGATATAATTTTATTCTTTTTTTTTATGATTTTATTTTTCCTACAACCTCAGAAGTATATATAATTCCTTTTACAAATTGATTAAGATTGTTATTTGAAGCAAAGTTATTTATAATTGTATTCTGGATACATTTTTTTAGATGTTTACAAATATTGGACATTCAAGTAATCATGGAATCAAGCATCCCATCTTTATTTAAAATGATTAATTATTTGTATATTTAGTTTAGATCTGATCTGTAAAGAAAGATTAAAAAAACTCTAGATGAATCAACTGGTATTCATTTCCTTTAAGCCTTTTTTTTTCATGGAGTCTGAATTAGATAAAAAGGAACTTTATTTTGACAGTTATAAATGTTTGTTTAGATTATTTTCATATATCTAGACATAAAGTCATGGGATCTTAAACTGTCCCTTTTCATAAATATTATCAAAACCATATAACGAATTCATAAAATGTTGTCAGCGTTGACTGCAAAAAAAAAATATCTAAAAGTTATTTCTTTCCGGAATCCTACTCTAGTTCCTGTAACCATATAAAGTAAATAGTGAGGAGAGTGTAGCATACCTTCAGGATCAAGAAGTCTTGTCACTCCGTACTCTCTCTCTGCTATGCTGAATGCTGTCTCAAGGCGTTCACGTACCATGCGAGTGCGGATTGTGCGCCAGTCTATCAGGTCGGGTCTGCAACAGGGCAAGG
>CABFVZ010001350.1:135069-153701 GCA_902151445.1 Timema monikensis
CCCCCCCCACACACACACACACACGCCACATGACGTGCGAGTGTATTTACACACGCATCAAGATATGTTTATGAGAGGAAAGACGGGCTTTTTGAAACGTTTCCAACAGATAATACATGAGTAAGTGGTTTTTGCCTTCCGAAAGATTACCAAGTACTGTAAAAATAGATAGAATTCGTATATAATAAGGCCATCAATTTAACTGGCGGGGGTGGACTTCGTACCGGCTGGTTAGAGGGAGAGTTCGAAAACCGGTCGAGTGCATTTGTGGACGGTTTTACTATAAGAGGAGTCATGTAAAGAGGATGTTGGGGTACATGAGATAGTAGAGGAAGCAAGACTGAGATGGTATGGGCATGTAATGAGGATGTTGGAGTACATGAGATAGTAAGAGGAAGCAAGACTGTGATGATATGGACAAGTAATGAGGATGTTGGAGTACATGAGATAGTAGAGGAAGCAAGACTGAGATGGTATGGACAAGTAATGAGGATGTCGGAGTACATGAGATAGTAGAGGAAGCAAGACTGAGATGGTATGGGCATGTAATGAGGATGGAGAAGGAGAGGATGCCAAAGAAAATGGTAGAACTGAAGTATGTAGGGAAAAGACCGCAAGAGAGACCAAGAAAGAGTTGGAAGGAGGAGATAACAGAAGAATGGTGGAAGTATAGAGGAAGATGAGGGTATTTTACTAAATCTATTCTGCCACAGGCTGGAAACAGTTGATGTTTGTGTGAAAGTTTCGACTGTCAAAAGTAATGACAACTCAACATTTGTTCTTGCAAATCATGGTCTAGCTAATGGATTAACGGTAACATTTCTTGACCGTCACTTACTACCCTTCCAACCATGGACGCCCTCTAGCTCCGACACGGAGAAAGAGTCTGGATGCGGGTGTTGGGAGGGGGGGGAGCGGGGTGGGGGCAGACATTTGCATGCTTGAGGCGACAAGTGTGCCGGCCGGCTAGCAGGAGAGTCGAGTTCACTGACACCCGTACCACTGTTACACCGCTCAGCAGAGACTGGTCCACTACAAAAAGTATTACCTACACTGCTTTGCACACCACTGACCCTGTGGATAGACTGCAAGCATAACATGGTGTCCACTAAACTTGACCAATTAAATCCCCGACCTTTTCCCTGATTTCCCCTGATCATTTCCTAAAATTCTCGACTAAAAAAGTATGTTACATCCTTCTAACTCGACCCCCTCCCCCCCCGGTTTTTCTATTAATCTTTTGTTAAATAATAATAATAAGTTTTAAAATTTGAATTAAAATTGTTTACTAGGAATTAAAAATATATTACACAGCTACAAACAAAATAATGGCATAATAATTTACTGATTATTTATTGTATTTCATATTTTGAGTAAAATATCATTTTCCCGGATTTTTATTGTGTTTTACCAAATTCCCTACTTATTCTCGTTTTTTCCCGATCACTTCAAATTCCCTGCTAATTCCAGTTTTCCTTGATTTTCCCGGATGGTAGATACCGGCTTAACCTTTCATTAAGGGTTACCAGACAACCCCTTCTCCCAGATTAAAAAAAGATAAATAATTTGTTTACGACTAAAAACATAATTTCCAAGAGGTGATTGATTGTTTTGTCTGTCAAGAAATAAAAATATTTTACTTAAAAAATAAAATTAAACTAGCTATGGATTAACAGCCGGTGGGGGGGAAATTAATATAAAACCAATCCTTAACCTGGGCAAAAAGTGTCCTGCAGGCTGTATAGCTCAGTGGCTCAGTCCCACTTGTATTTGTCCAACTTAACAGCCTCCTGTTTGGTGGACAGTGCGAGAATCTAACAGGTTATTTATCCAATCTACTTTGTGAAAACGCTCGACCTTATGCGTTAGATTTTGAGATTAACACGAGCTATTCCAGGGTACATTCACAGGATAGATATTGATAGTATCTGTTAAAAGTGATAGCTGCATTTAACATGATTTTATGTATGAATATTTTGTATTTATAGAGTTATATCTAAGGGATTAGGTAATTATCAGAACTATAAAAAGTTGCAAAATTTAAATATAAATTGAATATATTCAAATAGTTTTGCTTGGCCTCCGTTTGGCTAGCCAACTATTGATAGTTTACAACAATGGTCTTCAAACTGGGGTACTCGTACCTCCAGGGGTACACAAAGACATCTTTGGAGGTACGTCGAATTTAAAAAATAGTATATGTCGTATTTAAAACTTATGATATAATATATTAGTTTTTAAGTAATTTATTTTAGATATGGATTAAAGAATGTGTATAGCTTGAATTATGCACAAACAGCTCTGGGGGTACAATATTGAAGATAATCTGGGGGTTACGCGAACACTAAAGGCCATTTCACATTGGCATCCGTGGTGTCCACAGTAACTGTGGACAAAATAAATGTCCATGGACGTGCCGATTCACATTGCAACCAAACGTCCGCGGACATTTTTGATGCCTACAAACTTGAGTTGCTATACTGTTATGTAGTGTAGTGTAGTGTAGGCGACCACGTGCTCTTCAAAACGTCACTGCGCATGCTCAGTCCAAAACGTCCATGCAGACGCCATACCGATCGCTCGAAGAGAGTCCATACCGAGGACACTTTGTTCGTTCCGTGACACCGTAGACGGCAGTGTGAAATGGCCCTTTTGACAAGCTGAGAAACAATTTCTACAAAATCCAACCGCGGATGGTAGTGTGGAAAAGGCCTTTAAAGGTTGAATACCACTGGTCTACGACAGCCTCATGTTTGGGTGGGTGGCGGACGCTGCAAGAACTCGCTTTGCCCACACGCGGGCTAAACGTCACGCTAATTTAGTTTGATTTTGTCATTGACGGAGAAATCTGGGTTCGAATTACGGGGTTGTAAATAAATAAATACATTAGCTAAGTAATTAATTAAAACTAGGATTTGAACGCTTGGAAGATAAAGACGGGTCACGATGTTTTCACCTCAAAAGACAAAAATTTGGCCCATCCAGATAAGCAGCAGCCTACTGTGATGATGATGACGATGATTAGAAAAAAATCATTGGGGTCAAAATCTAATAGCTTGTAAACAGCTGCTGTAATTATGTAAATTTTACCCTTTCATGTTAATACAAATCAAAAGTTTCCACCCTTAATATATTTCAAGTTAACAGACAATTTTATAAGAGTGAACTTATTGAATAGTTGTGTGTTAAAATCTTCTCTACTGATTTAACAAGTCCTGGTGGTCCTTTTATTGATGTTATATAGTTGACAACTCTTTGTATCGCCGTCATAAATTTTTAGCTTTTTTTTAAGCAGGTTTACAAACCATTTTCCTAGTAAAATATCCAAACAAGGTACTCCCAGATAACTGTTCTGGGGAGATTTTTTTTTTATTCTCTCGTTTCAAAGATAGATGAAAAATGGTTTAATCTCTTGAACCTGGAAGATTCTAGATGCCTTCTTGTCTATGAATATAACCAAGGAAGAGAGAGAGCTCTTCCCGCTTCACTTGCCATGCAACCCCGCTGTAGGAATGGTCCGCGGCGCGTTAACATCCGAATATCAAACTTTCAAGCTGCCACGTATTGATAACTATTCGTTCCAACTGTGTTAAATACTGTGTAATCGTGTGTAATTTTATTTTAATATATCCAATATAATTATAGACCCGTTAATTTCATGATAAAGTAGACTCAAGTGTCCAAAAGTGTGGTAAAGTTACAGACACGTTTCAATTGTTTGTAGCTTTGGCGACAGGAGACAAAAACGTAATCCCTTACGTTGTGCCAAACAATATCTTTAATAAGTAACCGGGTTCAATCCTCGGTCCCGGCACAGATTTATCTGATTACCAAACATTTCCTTCCCTTCTGACAAGACATCTTGTGAATGTGTGGGAATGCCAGGCCTCCACCGTGGTTCGGATCCCACGTTAAACTGTAGGTCCTCCATTTCATATGTAGGTCCTCCATTTCATCTCACAATCACCCTACCTTTACACATTAGCGTAAGTGCGTATAACCCGAACGGGTAGTAAGACGCGGTGATGATAATAATAATAATAATAATAATAATAATAACCTCTCAAATACCCCCACCTAATACACCCCTACCCCCTCGTGGCGTAGTTCTTCGAACATCCATACACTGCACTATTATTTTACGATCCCTCAAGTTATCACATATATCACCACGCGCGCGTGAGAGAGAGAGAGAGAGTAGGTTTACTCGCGTCATACTCATAATATCCCTCCATAAGTGGAGAGGTTCCACCACACACACACACACACACACACACACACACACGCGAGCGCGCGCGCACTGTGACCGGAAAGCAAGGACAACTGCAGAACTGCAGGTCTGCATATCATTACCAATCGCAAGGGCGTAGAAAGCTTTTGTCCGGGGTTACACGCTTATGTACTAATTACGTAAATGGTTTTAGGGATTAAGATTAAATTTATAGGAAGTATATCAGAATATTCGTGGAGGGAGAGTGGAAGCATTTTTGAAAAAGAAACACCCTCAGTACACCTGACCAAGATTCGAACCTTGATCTCCCCATCATCGGCAGTCTAGTCTACCACGAGAGTAGCGCGTAAGACCACGCGGTCACCGAAGCGGGTGTTTGGATGTTCAATACTAAACAAAGAGCCCTAATATTTATATAAATTGAAAAAAAAAAAAAGTCACCTGGACACGGTAATCGAACCCGGGGACCTTTGGCTTGGTACGCTAATATAACCCCCGAGTTAACCCGGGGCCGTTCCGTGCTCCGGGTCATTCTTCACTCATAGTCTTAACTTGTTTAGGTTTTCTATTGTATGCCTGCATGTGGTAAGCTCCCCCTTTAAGGAGTCCATCCAATCCAAAAGGTGAGGTTCAACAAGTTTGAGGAAGGTCCAGGCGCCCGCCTTCCTAAGCCCATGATCACATGATCACAGGTGTGCGTTTCCGTGGAAAAATATCACGCAAAGGAAGACTATTTTTAACTCTCTTGACGTGTTTATGATAAAAATGTCTAACATTCATTAAATACAAGTTTTGTATGATGTAAGATTACCTAACCTAACCTCAGTGTCTTATGATACGTGTGGTGTATCCGCATATCCACACTAATGAGGAAGAGAGGAGGGAGGTTGATATTATCAGCAATGTTTCCGCAATTATCATAAACAATTTAGTGAAAGAAAAAAAACATATCTGTACAACCAGCCGTGATTCTAACCTCGATCTCCCCACAGTAATCCAGTATATAGTTGGAATGAAGCCTTGAACTTTGCGACCATCGATACGGGCAACTGCTATAGTTATGTACCTTTTTTTTTATCAACTATTGTATTTTATATAATAACCACAAACAGTGTTAACTAAAAATCAATATTATAGCAAATTTATAATATACAACCCGCCTCGGTGGCGTAGTTGGCTAACGCGCTAGTCGTGTTGAGCTCGACTGCTGAGGACGGGGAGATCGAGGTTCGAATCTCGGTCGGGTGAACCGGGGGGGAGGGTTCCTAAATGGTTTTCCACTCTCCCTACACGCAAATGCGGGTTCACTTCCTTTAATTCAACCTTCCCAATTCCTAATCCATTAGCGTAATTAGTACTTAAAGCGTATAACCCGAACGGGTAGTAAGACGCGGTGCTAAATATTATTATTATTATTATATAAAATTATTACATTCCTTCTTTTTTTTCTCTCTCTCTCTCCAAGCACCTCGTCTTACTACTTGCTCAGGATTTACACATTTCCAAAAACATTGATTTGTTTGTTTTAATTTAAAGGAGAGAGAACATAATAAAGTAATGTGGAACGTAAAAACAAAGGTCTCGTGAGATACTCTATGGAAACAATTGCATCTTAACACTGTATAGTTCGAGGGTGACGGCAATCGCAGGAGTAGACGGAACATCGCTTCCACCTTGTTATATTATTATTATTATTATTTAGTAGCGCGTCTTATTACCCGTTCGGGTACCTTGTTATACATTGTACTGTTATTATTATTATTATTATTATTATCATCACCGCGTCTTACTACCCGTTCGGGTTATACGCACTTACGCTAATGTGTAATGGTAGGGTAGATTGTGAGATGAAATGAAGGACCTACAGTTTAACGTGGAATCCGAACCACGGTGGCGACCTGCATTGTACTGTTAGTTTATTAATGACTAGCTCCTTTGTAACTTTCTTGATTGGGCAAAACATATAGGCGTTCGTTTGTAGCAACTTCTCTTGAGATAGTAATCATCATCGTCGTTTCCATCCTGTGGCCGGGTCAGTTTAGTAAAAATGCTTTCATCTTCCTCTATCTTTCCACCACTCTTTCTGCTTTTATTTCTTCCATAACTCTTCTCTCACTTTCACAGTTTGTTATCTGTTCCTCCCATCTCTTCCTTGGCCTCCCTTGTGATATTTTCCCTACACACTTCATTACCATCATTTTCTTAGTCATCCTCTCCTTCTACATCCTCATTACATGTCTATACCATCTCAGTCTTGTTCCTCTACTATCTCATGTACTCCAACATCCTAATTACATGTCCATACCATCTCAGTCCTGCTTCCTCTACTATCTCGTGTACTCCAACATCCTAATTACATGTCCATACCATCTCAGTCTTGTTCCTCTACTATCTCATGTACTCCAACATCCTAATTACATGTCCATACCATCTCAGTCCTGCTTCCTCTACTATCTCATGTACTCCAACATCCTCATTACATATCCATACCATCTCAGTCTTGCTTCCTCTACTATCCCATGTACTCCAACATCCTCATTACATGTCCATACCATCTCAGTCCTGCTTCCTCTACTATCTCATGTACTCCAACATCCTCATTACATGCTCATACCATCTCAGCCTCTCTTCCTCTACTATCTCATGTACTCCAACATCCTCATTACATGCTCATACCATCTCAGCCTCTCTTCCTCTACAATACCATGTACTCCCTGTACTATAAATAAGGTTATATTATTACTGAGGTAAGCTGATGTTTTTTACAACGATAACTATATTCCATTCACGGTAGGAATTACTCTCTGAAAGGTCTTTTTTCCTACCAATATCCTACTATTTAATAGATTTATGGTAGGGAAAAAAGGCCTTTCAGAAGTCAATTCCTACCGTGAACAGACATTAGCACGCGTGCATGATGTGAGGGTAACCCGACTGAGCTTCTAAAGAAGGAAACGCCTCCAAATACACACACTCCACGAAACAACGCCTGCATTGTGCAGCCAAGATAATTATCCCCTCTCAACACTATTTCATAAAGAATACACCGGCTCTTCGTAGTCTTCTGACATACTTCTGACGTCACCTTGTCAGATCTGTTCAGTTATTTACATAGGGAGAGTGCTGGTAGAGCTCAATTTTCATAAAAAGAACCTATTATATCTCATTTTTAATTTTACAATTATTTGAGGTATTTAACGTGCGCTTTTAAAACTGATTGGTTAATTCAGAACACGAGAATTTCTATGAGCAAGAACGAAAAGGTTTAACCATTTTTCCGGAAAAAGTATTTTCACATATCGAGATACATATATGTCCATAATCGACATATGGGACCGACGGGTTCCCCACCGAAGGAAATTGTTCTACGGACTAATGAGTACTGGTGCAGTTTTGATTAAAGACCTTGGCCTTCTAACCAACGTCATCTTACCGTTAGGTTAAGACGTGTGCAAATAATCCAATTCGTGATGACTTACCGACGCCAGAGTTCCAAGTTGAGAATAATGAGGATCGTTACATCGCGAATAAAGCAGTTACTTAATCGTGACCAGTTTAAACCGATTTGAAATTTTTAAGACAAGCTAGAAATCAATCTTTTTTCAGAAGTTAATTATATAAATAGAATAGTTTAAGTAAAAATAAAAAAGCTAAATTAAAATAGATGCAGTATTTATCTACGGTAACCGTAAATAAGTAAAGTGTATATTTATATATTTTAAATATGAACTGTTGAGAGAGCTTTTCTATAACATACAACACTTTTACTATTAAAGTCAAACTAAAAAATAGTAATATCAACAATCATGTGCCTAAACCCCTTTCCCCTTACTTTTTCCCCGGCAAGAACAAAGTGTAGTGTGGTAAGGTGCGCGCGCACATCTACAATTGAATATTTATTCATTGATATACTTTCGAGTTTATTCAATGAAAGATACATGTTATTGTATTTTCTCTTTCGTCGACGTTCTTCAATTGGAGGATGACGTAAGCTACGATCTGGTTTTGCGCCATTTTGAGACTGCGTGTTCGTATTTTTTTAACATGTGAATTACTAGCCCATGCTCAAAAATATTTCTGGGGAATCCCAGAACTTACATCACTCCTTAAATTCTTCTTATGATCATATCTCCACCCCCTCCATTACACACCCCTTGATTTAGGACAACACCCTACCAATGCCTGAATCCACAGTCAAAGTTACCAAAACCAGCTTCGGTGGACACATGTCTGAGGAGGTTTTCCACTCTCCCTCCACGAAAATACGAATACACTTCCTCTAAATGTAACCTTCCTAATCCCTAACACATGCTAGTAATTAGTATATAGGTGTATAACATGAACGGGTAGTAAGACGCGGTGCTAAACAGAAAAGTTACCAAAAGGTGTATTATTAGTAATAACAATAGTTATATAAGAACCTTGTCGACGCGGTAACTCGGGAACTAGGTCGGATTTCTTCACATGTTGATTCAGGTGGGAAGTTACAACTTTGAAAATAAAACATGTTCAATCGATGTTGTGGCCCTTCTTTGAACCTGGGCTGGACTGTTATAAAACTACCTTCATTTCTGATTTCACAAAAAAATAGAATATAATTCTAATCTCGATAATGTTCGATATAATTTTTATCTGGTGAAAACGAGTATTTAGTTATTTTAATTAATCGGTTGTATTAAAAAAAACGCCTAAGCTATCAGCATTTAATTACTCTACTTAATAGAGTCGAACCAACCTCGTGGTGTAGTGGTCAGCGCACCTGGCTAGGAGCCCGGGAACTCCGAGGTTCGAGTCTCGGCTGATACCTTGGGTACTTGTCCCGAAAAAGGAATCGCCCCATCGGTCACCAGGTTATGGTTAGTTAGGATTTAGTTAGGTTCACGGTTTCCACCGGTTACTCATCTCACCTCATCTCATCTCATCGGGACATGTAAAGATCCTCCACAGAAAGGATGTACTATTAGTACATTAGTACAACGGTACATCAGTAATGGATAATATTTCCACAAACTGGGCTATGTGTGATGTAGAACAGACCTCCCCACGCCCCACTAACACCTCTAGCACACACATATGTATGTATATATCAAGAGAGAGAAATAAAGAGGAAGTGCATTAGTATTTGCGTGGATGGAGAGTGTGAAAAATCACCCTCAGTACACACGTTGAGGATCTGAACCCCGACCTCTCCCAACCGACAAAACAGACTAGACGAGCTTGACGTGGCTATATCCAAGCGAGAGCATTTGACTAGAAAGGGTTGATCCAACACTTATTAAGTGAAAGTGTTATTTTTTTTCCTCCGCCTTTGTCTCTTATGACCAATGAAATACGTCTGACTACAAACCAGCCCGCACTAAGCGGACGCGCGATAAAAGGCGTCAGTCTCGTACTGTATGGTTTTCTGGTGATGGGAATTCGGAGATTTCGAATTACGACCGGGTGATACGAGTTAAGTTTTTTTCCCTAAATGGTATAATTCCGCGCAAATGCGGGTACACTTCATTTATTCCAGACGGATAGTAAGAAGTGGAACAAACAAAAAACGTAATATGTTCCTGGGTTAATACTTGCAAATACTTGTATCACTGCACACGCAGTTTAAGGCGGTACATACGTAACGTACATGGTCGCCTGTGACGAGGAGGGCGAATGAACTGAGAAAAACTTCCCAGATGATTTATAGATTTTTTTTAATCTTCCGGCCATGCAAGTGCAGGTGCATTTATTTATTCTACATTACCTTCCCTACCCCTGGACTTATGCACAGGTGTTAATAAAACGTACTTATATTTGAAAAATGTAAATTCACACCGAAAAAGATACCGACCGCTCAGATAGTTATTTATTGGTTAAGTATGTAAATTTGTCAGGTCCACGGTGCAAATCACCCCAGCGATATTTCTACACCGATGACACAACACAACAATGCCACTGTTATAAAGATGACCTAACAGGTCTGAAACACGAAACCAGACCTCCTTGGCCGGCTTCTCTAGACGACGGTCAGAAGGGCGACTACTACATTCCGGTATATCCCCCCCCCCCCCCCCCNCCCCCCCCCCGAGAGGGGCAGTACTTGAGACGAGCGCCAGCCTGTGTTTTATATAACCATCGCAATTAGGGTGGGGAGCGAGAAAAGCCCAGTGTTTTTTGCAGTTTTTACAGTAAAATATTTTTTTGCCGGAACAAATAAAATATTGCTCCAGTACAAACATAAATTTTAATTTTCTACACGTCGTTACCTGAGAATGCGAGTGTTTTATGTCCAATTTTTTCAATTTAGTGTAAAAGATCATTGAAGTTTAACCTTGTGTATAAAACCAATGTTACTAGATGACAACTCGAGTTTGTATCTTCTTAAGTAATTATAATTATAGTAGTCTCAATTTCACCTCAGGTTAACTATGTGCAGTCTAAATAGACGTAAACACAAAATATCTCAAATTTAACAATTTTGAAGATAGAACACTTGCATTCTCGGGTGACGACATGCTGACCTCAACAGGTAGTTGAATATATTCGATGTGCAAAGCGGTAATAGATGACCAACTTTTTAAATGAAGAGAAAAAGTTGTTATATTCCAGGACACCCTTGACAGATATTCAAGAAATTAATTTCTACATTTCTACTGGATCGATATTTTATTTATTTTAACCAAAATCAATTTTTTGCTATAAAAAATATATTTTATAACACCGCGTCTTACTAACCGTTCGAGTCATACGCTTTATGTTCTTAGTAACCCAACGGTTTTAAATATTGGGGAAGTTATATTTAGAGGAAGTGTACCCGCATTTGCAAGGAGGGGGAGCGGAAAACAATTTTGTGAAAACTCTGTATACCCAACCGAGATTCGAACCTCGATCTCACCGTCCTAGACAGTCTAGTCTAACATCAGAGTAGCGCGTTATATCATGTGTACATCAAAGAGGATAAAAAAAACTATAATGACAAATTAACAAAGTACCCAAAAAAATTGTTTATAAACCGCGCGGATGGATAATCTTAAGATGGTGAGTGAGTGATTAATGTAGAACCGCATTGTAATTTATAGTGGGTATTTTTTCCAAAAAATAATGTTTTAAAATAAAACATTGATTATTTCTTCTTTTAAATTTATTGCAATTGTTAAAAAAAAAAAATCCAGACTGATTTTCCGGACGGAAAGGAGTTGATCTTACCTTCCACCAGGCACCACATAAGCCACACCCTATGCCTGTTTATGGTAAGCGCTGATATAATCTTACATGAGACAGTGGGAGGTAATGCACACACTTCGTTTGATTGGGAAGGGGGCTATATTTATATTTAATGCACACATGAGAAGAAAGGAGTCGACCCTTGATAGTGAAGGTGTCTTCATAAAGTTGGGAACAAGGTCATGCATGCTCTGACATATAAATGTGGATTACACAACTCCTCTCATGAATGAATAACTTTACCATTCCGAGCCGTGTTAGTTTAAATAGGGCCATACCCAGAGGGGTGTTATGGGAGGGGATTGTCCCCTTAGCCCCCCCCCCCATTCATCGAGTTTCCCTACCAGTTCTGACAATACGCATAAAATATTAATAGTAATGTGTTTATGTATTAGAGTCTGCAACCCAAACTTCTTAATTTGAGCCAAGAGTGATGCGTTAAAAACAATAGTTGACACATTTCCTGTTGGGGTACTTCCCCCACCCACCAAAATGATGGGTACAGCAGCCCTTATCGTAGTTGTATCAAACGTGATACAATTTATGTCGTACCCATTTATATTTATATTATTTACGGAAAGGTATGGGAGGGGGTTGCTACGGTGGTTTGAGATGAACTTCTCCAACACAAGATATCAGTACCGTAGTTGTTGTTTTTTTTACAACAAATCTCTAGCCAAGTAAAGTAGTAACATGGCTTCTTTGGTGCTGACTGACAGCTCACAGCTTTGAAAAGTTACCAGACCAAATTATGTATACCTACGCCGAACCATATGATCTGCAAAAACATGTGTTTATCAGTTGTCACTTCTGACAGTCAAAATTTAGGTACATACTTAAATGTTGACTGTCAGTCAGCACCAAAGAAGCCACGGGGCTGCTGTAGATTGATAACATAGAGAGAGAAAATAGCAGCTGAGGGGGGTATCGGGTCTCTGTGAGTAAGGTTAACCCTCCTCGGCTTTAGGATTTGTTTCTCACGACTGTTACCGACAAGTCGGGGTAATGTGGGTGAAGCGAGTCAGGCCACGGGTACGAGAGTGAGCCTACCTTGGCCCTCTTAGTGGTGACGGGGTGTGTCGACGGAGCCAAGACAACCCTCTCAGTGACGTGCACCAACTTCCCTTCCCCCGCCCTCTGCAGCAACGATTCCGTCACGGTCCTTTCCTCCCCTCGGGTGAGCGTCGTCGTCTTCCTCAGCACCCTCGTGGTGACGGAACGGCCGCCGCCGGGACGCCGCGCTGTGCGGGTCGTCTCGAGGTTGGAGCCCTCCACCTCCGCGTCGAGGCGCCGGAAACGGTGCACGGCGCGAAGGTCTTGGATCCCGGACATTTCCGTCGCGGGGGCGGCGCCGTTAACGTCGTCTCGGTCCCCGCCCTCGCGGGTCCCTTGCACGAAGAGGCGGGACACGCCCCCGGGTGCGCCCGAACTGGCCCCGCCTCCCCCTCCTCCGCCTTTCACGAAGCGGTACATCGACATCTCACGGAGGGACTTAATCTCGCCACCATATGTTGGCAAACTTAAATTTAGAGAGCATCTCACTTATAAAATATCACTAATTCAAGTGATAAAAGAAAGGAGCTGTCAAAAATATTTTAAAAATATAATTCTAGTGAATTATCGTTGTTTTTAAAAACGCTAAAAACAGCATGAGCTTCTAAAGTTATAAACAAATCTACGAGTATTTCCAATTGAATAAATAAAATAACATTAACGATCTCGAAATATTTTATAAACTATGCATCCACATAAAAAAAAGTTCCACTTTTCAACTGTTAAAAAATTCCTGCAAAATTAATTCTTGTTTATCTGTCAAAAAAAGCATCATTTCTACCAGAAGAGAACCAACCAATTAAATCACTTCTTATGAATATATTAAATTTTCCACACAACGATGTATCGAAACGAACTCGATATTTCCCTTCTCTCTCGCTCCCGACCAAGGTAAACACAAATAAGGTCAGTAAACGATCCCTCGACACACACACACGTTAAAGCCGTGCAATAAAAATAAGATTATAAGTAGGAAAAACACATTTCATTAATAGTCGACTGGTTTTGAAATAATCCTACATTCACGCTGTTATATAAATGTTTGATCATGTTACGAAAAACGCTTTCATTCATTGTTGACATGTTATTCGAGAAATGTATTTGTTTAAATAGAAAAAAAACACGTTCGTGAAGCTTCGATAGTAATTATTTGTTTTATCAACTTTAGCGAACACGCACTACGGAGACGTTTGCCGGAGAGTTTGGAATGTAGAATTAACAATGGACCGTGATTTGTTTTTTCTGTCGAAAGAGCGAGAAAAGCCGAGTACGAGGCCTGTAAGTTCTCACTTCCCCACTCACCAAACAACTGAATACTGGCTGACTGTCGGGACATGGATAGAGTCTCGGGGCCCAGAAGTGGAGGGGAGTTACTTTTTTCAAGGTCGAAAGGAAGCCGCGCACCTTTACGCTACTATCCGTCACAAAAACATCCTCTCACTTTATCGTTTGATGTAGTATATATATATATACCTCACTAAGACCTTTGCTGTCACACCGACATTTATTATTTTGGAAAAATGTCTCAAGAAACACAAAATAGTACGCCAGTGACTATAAATTTTGAACAAGATATTTTTAATTTAATTTATTAGTACCGCGTCTTACTACCCATTCGGGTTATACGCACTTACGCTAATGTGTAATGGTAGGGTGATTGTAAGATGAAATAGAGGAACTACAGTTTAACGTGGAATCCGAACCACGGTGGAGGCCTGGCATTCCTCACATTCAGAAGATTTCTTGTCAGAGGTGAAGGAAGGGTTTGGTAATCAGATAAATCTGTGCCGAGACCGAAGATTGAACCCCGGGCCCCCCAGCACAGAAGTCCGACACCTTACCCCTAGACCACCACTTCACCATTTATTAAATGAGCTTTTTAAATAAAAACGTGTGCAAATTTGAGAATAAGCTAATATAACTTGGAAACAACTTCTAAAACTCTAATAAACGGGGCCCTTAAAGAGGATAGGTATAAGTACCCTCCTCCATCTAGGGCCTAACATACATTTTGCAACAGTTGAATAACGTGCTGAGTAGTTTAACAGCGCAGGTAGGAACGCGTTCATTTAGTTTGGTTTGCCAGTCACGGGATGATTTGGGTTCAAATCTCGAATGAGTGTACTGAAGTATCCCCCCTCCCCCTAAAAAAAAGATTTCCCCCACTCGCTCAGCACACAAACCAGGTAAGCCTCCTCTCTTTCTAACATACTCATCCCTACTATAATAATATTACGAGTGTGGACTACATCACTAGTGGTGGAAAGTTTATCCAGTACTAATGTACCGTTGTCCAGGGGGCGTACTAATGTACTAATAGTACATCCTTTCCGTGTCCTGATGAGATGAGGTGATGATGATAGTGAGTATGAGGGTGATAGTGAATATGAGGGAGATAGTGAGTATAAGGGAGATAGTGAGTATGAGGGAGATAGTGAGTATGAGGGAGATAGTGAGTATGAGGGTTATAGTGAGTATGAGGGTGGTAGAGTATGAGGGTGATAAAGAGTATGAGGATGATGGTGAGTATGAGGGTGATGGTGAGTATGAGGGTGATAGTGAATATGAGGGAGATAGTGAGTATGAGGGTTATAAATAGTATGAGGGTGATAGTGAGTATGATGGTGATAAGAGTATAAGGGTGATAAAGAGTATGAGGATGATGGTGAGTATGAGGGTGATAGTGAGTATGTGGGTGATAGTATGAGGGTGAGAGTGTGTATGAGTGGAAACACTTAAACCTGACTTAAGCCTGGTGACCGTTGGGATAATTCCCCTTTAGGGAAAGATACCCAAGGTGCCAGCTTGGAATCGAGCCCATAAACCTCTAGGCTCGTAGCCAGGAGTGCTGACCGCTACACCACGGGGACAGTTTTCATCCCAAGTGTATTAGCATTATTTTATACGTGTGTGTGTTTAATTAGAAAGAGAAGTGAGAAGAGGTGGGAGGAAAAGAGTTTGAAAAATGTCAAATTCTTATTTGAATAAAATATATGCAAACTGTGCTGTGTTTTAATCAGCGTGATTAGTTCTTTGATACATTTTTTCTTCTGTGAAAAGACCCACTATTTAAGGCTTGTACTAAAAGTATCCTAAGGGTCATAATATTTTTTTTGTAATTTTTAAGTTCTTTAGTGAAATTTCCTGTGTTTATCCAGAGGTTTATTACCAAACTAAAAAAAAATAGTCCCTGTATTTTTCTCACTCTCTCGGAATTAGAGGTGCATTCAAACCCCGAAACTTAATTATAAACCTTAATTAGTTAAGATGTAATTTAAAAATATATCTTCCCTGTACAACCAAATATACAATTTTCCATTTTCCCTAATTTTTTTGACACTTTTAAGGTCCCCAACATTTCCAGGTTTCCCATATTTGCCCAGAATGTGATCACCCTAAAAAAGATTAGTGATTTCCAACGTCATTTAAAAGGAAACTATATATTTGAACAAGATGGCAGAAATATAATTAATGTATTCGCAACATCGCTAGTCTTATTATTACTGGTTTAAAAGTCGCCTTTCTTCGGATGCACTGATGCATCAAGACGGAATTCCGTGGGAGAAAACTTTTGTTATTATAAAAGAATTTCACCTAGTATTTATCTCAGAGATGATAGAAAAAATTAACCATAAAAACCACTTTAAAATACACTTTCCATTACATTTATAGCTTGCTATCAACAAATTTTGAAAGAAACCTTGAAAGTTACAATTCACTATAATTTAATGCAGCAATTTTATGTAATTTTTTTTTACAATGGGAGCTAATCTATTAGAAAAGGCTGAGTAGGGTGAATTTTGAGAACTGGGTACTCACCATAGAGACGGTGTGGGTGTACCCATCACCAATGAGCCCGAATGGGTACCGAACCAACTATTTAGATACCGGTTCTTGCAAACATCATGATACAGTTTTTCGTAACTTTACCAATTAAGTGACGAGGATTTCTTTAAAATGCAATCACGCTAACATTTATTTGGTAAAGAATTGCGTGACTTTCTTACTAAAAATGCAAGGTATAAAAAAAAAAGGCGCTCGCAATGATGGATACACGGACTAAAGCATCGAACTTAAGTGGACTGAATTTCCTGTGATGTAGAGAGACCCGGGTTCTACCACCGACTGAGTTCAATGAGAGGTCAATTTCCTAAATACTTCTAAGAACATCCTAATTCCTTTCTACCTTTGAGATATCCACCCTATTAGCGTAATTGCCTTGACACGGAGAGAAAAAAATAGCACTCTTGTCAATAGAAAGTTAAAGTTGATCCAACGTCTTAGTAACTCACAGGTCTGCACGGGTGGTCGCATAGTCTATGGTTACATAGTAGGGCTACCTATTTAAAGTGGTCCTACCCTAGATATTTTTGGCATTTAGAAGCTCCTCGGAGCTATAAGTATAGTGTTCACCCCACCTGAATTTATTTCCTGCCTCTAGAAGCTATTTGAAGTGGGTTTTCTCCACCAAACTTTTGGAAATTGAGTGCATTTATAAGTAAGTCATTTGGAGTTTGATTCAAGCCATATTTTAGCTTCATATATGAAAATATAAAAGTATTTAAAATATATCAAAGGTGGGGTTCAACAATGTCACCAGGGGGTAGTTTTTCCACGCGAGTGCGGGTACACTTCCTATAAATTAAACCTTCCTAATCCCTTAACCCATTAGCGTATGTAGCATATAAGCGTAAAGCTGGAACGGGTAGTAAGACGCGGTGCTAAATAAAAGTAACGTATTGAAACCTGTAGTCGAACCAGATCCCCTCGTGTCACCGGCGATCCATCTATTGAGATTCAATTAAGTGAAAAATGACAACCTGTTGAACATGAGAATCGAGCCCGGGACCTTTGATTTTGCAAACCACTGATGCTCTACTAGTGAGCTATCCTTGAATAGGAGACGATGGGTCAGTCAGTGGCAAAGCCAAAAGGTCCCGGATTCGATTCCCATGACCATATATACCTTTTTTTCACTTGAATGGAATTTTATTCAACTCGGCTATTAGGACTGATGGTGACCTGGTGGTCTAGGGGTAAGGTGTCGGACTTCTGTACTGGGGGTCCGAGGTTCAATCCTTCCTTCACCTCTGACAAGACGTGTATTAATCACATAATGTGAATGTGGGGAATGCCAGGCCTCCACCGTGGTTCGGATTCCACGTTAAACTGTAGGTCCTCTATTCCATCTCACAATCACCCTACCATTACACATTAGCGTAAGTGCGTATAACCCGAACAGGTAGTAAGACGCGGTGCTAATAATAATAATAATAATACTAATAATAATAATTAGGACTGATCCAGTGTAAAACAAACGCGGAGTTATTAACACACACACACATATATAAATATATATATATATATATATATAGAGAGAGAGAGAGAGAGAGAGACTGACGCCTAATACCGTGTGACCACAGATGTGGATGCAGACACGGTTTTAACCGGCGAGATAGTTGTAAGTAGTCGACTGACGCCATCGACCAAAATAATTCACACAAACACAAGTGTGAGTGAAAACTACCGACTTATCGCTGCGCGAGTCCACATGTTTGATTGATGATATACCTCTCTGCTAGCAGTCTCATTTTTATTTTATTTTATTTTTGCACCGCGTCTTACTACCTGTTCGGGTTGTTATATTTGTTAGAGGAAGGGTACTAGTATTTGCGTGAAGGTAGATTGGAAAATAATTTGGTAAAATCCATCCCCTCAGGACACCCGACCTTAATTCGAACCTCAAATCTCCCCTTCATCGGCAGTCTAGTCTACTGCGAGAGTAGCGCGTTAGACCACGCACGCCGTCACCTAGATCTCCCTTTTCCCCTTCGGGCCCTATTTTTCCGTTCCGGCGCCATTGAGGCTAATTATTTATTATAATATATAAACTAAGCGGAAACTAATTTAAACCTAGAATCGACACCTATTTACCTAGTCATTAATATTCATCAGTGTGAAAGAAGATTTCAAAAACCCACTAAATAAAATTATTCAGAAGTTTTGGGAGTCAAATTGGGGTCTTTAAGTAGACAGACAGACAGACAGACAGACGCGCTTCCGAATGAACTAAGGTAATGGGTTAAATGTTGCAATTGTGGCAAGTTTTTATGACCAGGAAGGTTTCCCATCCCCCCCCCCCCCC
>CABFVZ010001350.1:160407-182513 GCA_902151445.1 Timema monikensis
CAAAAAAAAAAAAAAAAAAAGACCAGAGCTCGATTTTTTGATTTAAGGTAAATTTTGCACATTTTCCACACATTTAAAAAAAAAATTGACACACTTATGGAACAGTTAGAATCATAAAATTGTAAAAATTAATCAACGTTCAAAATAACACTGGAATTACATTAGTTTACAATCATTGGGAGTTTGGGGGCGGGGGCGTAGCCCACAACGCCCCACGAAGGGTGACATATTTGTAATCTACATGCGGAGATAGTTCGTCACGGAAATTTTATCTTATCTTTTTTAATTAAGTATGTATTTAGAGTCATTGATATATTGAACAGGATGAATATGCGATCCGATAACACACGGGGTGCTATTTCACTTCTTAGGGAACTGAGATGGTTCTCCCCTCTTGACCTTCGAGAAGATTTTGCCTGGGTGGCCGATAGAGAAAGACATATGGATATTTACTGAGAAATATAATGAAAATTAAATAAATTTTGAATATCATTACGTTGGATTAGATCTAATTATCTTTATAAATTGATCAAAAAAGGGGAAGAGTAAAATATAATCGTTACACGCTTAGTGATGTCCGACTATGTATTTGACCATAATTGTTCTGTTTTTGTGTGTCTTTATCTATACTAAAGAGGAAAGATTTGATTTTTTGTTTGTAATGGACAAACTCAAAAACTACTGGACCGATTTTAAAAATTCTTTCACCGATGTAAAGCTACATTATCAGCGAGTAACATTGGCTATATTTTATTTTGAAAATTTAATTTATTCCTCATAAAAATGTCGATAGTATATTATAATAGTCGTTGGAAAAAAAAAAGATGAAGGGAAAGTGGGGTTGGTGAAGGGGGCGGGGGTAGGGGTGAGGAAAGAGGAATGAGATGAAAACAGGAGGGAGGATAAAAAGAGGAAGGGGGCGATACAGTGATGGTAGGACTGTATTTAAAAAAAAAATTAAAAATGGTTTTTATATTGACATGATGGATGATTTGATGCTTTGTTTTACAGGATTCTTTGCAATAATTTTTTACGGGGAAGGGGGCTAGTTATGTCAATAAAAGTGTTCTGCAATTGTCACTAGGCCAGAAAGTGTAAATTTTTTGACAGTATGGCGATAAAATACGGTGTATTTTTGTCAGTTATTAATTACTTTATATAAATTATTTATATTTTCTTCATTCGATGACCTGACTATTATTTTTATTTTTTAAGCCGCCTACCGCTTTGACTGAAGAGGAGAGACAAATGCGACGTTGCCGCACTTATTGGACCATGCCCGGCAGCAATACGTGCCTAACCGTTGTGTTACGTGCTTGATAGTTGGCTGCTTCAACTCGCGGACGTCCATTGTATGTCGATTACATCAAGGTACCGTTCATCCGGAAACCGACAAACTTCACTGAGGGGGGAAGGGGGGGCTACTTTATACCCGATTATATTACACGAATTTCTCAAGACATTCAACGTGGGTTAATAGTGTTAGGGACTTTCTGACCAAAGTTATCGTTTGAACAAACCCATTAGCACCCTCGCTGCCACCAACATAAGAACTACTTTTCTAATGACGTCTTGTTTTATAATATAATTCCAACTATTTTATTTGTAATAATAGTGTTGACAGCCGGGCGGCTGTTGGATGATTACGTGACTCCAGACAGAAAGTTTGTCAATCCCTTCAGTAAAACGCCAACCACAAGAAATAATCATCTAAATAAATCTTCTAAAACGTAACTTTTTGTAGTTTTTTCAAAAAAAAACTATATATAGGTTATGATCTATAATATTTTGGGCAGGCACCTTCAAAAAGTTTCCACAATCAGGACATAAGGTGAGTTCGCTTTTATGTTTAGTGATACACGTTTTATTAAACGTCAGGACTAACAACTTAATCAAATAAAGCCGGATAAGAAGGGTGAATTGTAAAGAGATGCACCATGATCCGCCTGAAGACGGAAATAACGTAAAATGTGTGCATACGTTTAAAAGAAATAAACTAATGGAAAAAATTAATCAAGCCTAGTGCAGCAAATCGGAAATGAAACCTTGTCTACCGGATTAGGGCTAAGAATGGAAGTTGTTTTCTCACAGCTTCTTAAAGCCCTTCCTGGATCCGTACGTATTTATTTACCTTACAATAGTAACCTGCTTCGGTGGCTGAATGGTATAAGGCGTCACTCTCATGTTGGTCTGGCCTGCTAGCGTGAATACCGTTCAGATCCCGTTCTACTGAGGGTGATTTTTCCTTTGTGGTTTCCCACTCTCCTGCCATGCAAATGCGAATATATGACCTCTAAAACGCTTTCTTCTCATCCTTACCCCATTAGAATAATTATCACATATCACAAATACATTAAGAGATAATAAGAAAAACACTAACGGTGTATTGACTAACGCGCTAGTCGTGTTGAGCCCGACTGCTGAGGACGGGGAGATCGAGGTTCGAATCTCGGTCGGGTGAATTGGGGGTGGTTTTTCCTAAATGGTTTTCCACTCTCCCTCCACGCAAATGCGGGTTCACTTCCTTTAATTCAACCTTCCCAATTCCTAACCCATTAGCGTAATTAGTACTTAAAGCGTATAACCCGAACGGGTAGTAAGACGCGGTGCAAAATAATAATAATAATAATAATAATAATAATAATAATAATAATAACGGTGTAAGAATGAATAAGGTAGCATTTTAAAGGAAATGCACCCATATTTACGGTAAGGGAGAGGGAGTAAATAATTATTTAAGAAAGTCCTTCTCAGTACACCTGGCCGAGATTCGAACCCCAACATCCATCCTTTTCACCGGCAAACCAGACCAGACACCTTAGTCCGTTTCCTCAACGATGTGGGGGAAAATAAGTTTATTTTTATTTTTTCTCTACAACATGTCCAGTAAACTTTTATTAAAGTAATCCCCCGACTTAAGCGAAGGATGCGTTTTTGGATCCGTTACGTAACTCGCATTCTGCGTAGGCCGAATTTGTAGATTTGTGGTACTGTAACTTAATTGTAACTTCATTAAAAAAAACTGCAATATTTAGATGCGGAACGTTTATAAACGAAGAAGGTATTTGTAAAACGTTAAAATGCAAGAAGATCTAAAGAGTTAACAATACCCAGTATGCTCGTGTGCATATAATATAAGGGTCACCAACCTCAAATTGAAAACAAAAAAACAAAAAAAAACGCAAGTATATTATTATTATTATTATTATTATTATCATCACAGCGTCTTATTATCCATTTTGGTTATACGCACTCCCGCTAATGTGTAATGGTAGGGTGATTGTGAGATGAAATGGAGGACCTACAGTTTAACGTGGGATCCGAACCACAGGTGGAGGCCTGGCATTCCACACATTCACAAGTTGTGATTAATACACGTCTTGTCAGAGAATAAAGGAAGGGTTTGGCAATCAGATAAATCTGTGCCGGGACCGAGGATTGAACCCCGGAACACAGAAGTCCAACACCTTACCCCTAGACCACCAGGTCACCTATCGCAAGTATAGTAGTTATCAGAATTTCCATTCATTTTCGCAACTTACGGAGTACCTTTACGTAACTGCATGCAGGTTACGTAGTTCGGGGGATTACTGTATATTATAGGTGGTGCACATCATTACGTATATGTATTTATATTATGTGAAGGTAGCCTGCCTGAGTGTCCGCCATGTTGTGACGTCTGAGGGCTGTCTCTACAAGTAACACGATGTCCAGTTCTGCCAACTCACTGAACCACATGTAAACAGGTTAGTCCCACATCACCAGAAATGTCAACTAATACTGAGCTATGAATACTATTCCTAATCTGATAACAAGGTGCTAGAGTTTGCACCCGAGATTATAGTCCGGTACACTCTTGTGCAGTAAAAATAGACATACATCCTAACCGCGTCTCAATACTTGTTCGGGTTGTACGCATACAGGGTAACCTGGTGGTCTAGGGGTAAGGTGTCGTACTTCTGAGCTGGGGTACGGGGTTCAATCCTCGGTCCCGGCACAGATTTGTCTGATTACCAAACCCTTCCTTCACCTCTGACAAGACGTGTATTAATCACAACTTAGTGGTTCGGATCCCACGTTAAACTGTAGGTCCTCCATTTCATCTCACAATCACCCTACCATTACACATTAGCGGGAGTGCGTATAACCTGAACGGGTAGTAAGACGTGGTGCTAATAATAATAATAATAATGTACGCATACACGTGTAAAATGTTAATATGGTGAAATTAGGAGTAAATGAGTGCATACTCGTGTTTTAAGGAGATTGGGGAAAACTACCCTAATTACAACCAACAGGTAATCATACCCCGACCTCCCCATAAATGGCGAACCAGACTAAAATAATGTTGAAGACATTTACAGTAGCCCCGTGGCTTCTTTGGTGCTGACTGACAGCTCACAGCTGACTTCTGACAGCTGCTAAACACATGTTTTTGCAGATCATAATGGTTTGGCGTAGGGATACATTATTTGGTCTGGTAACTTTTCAAAGCTGTGAGCTGTCAGTCAGCACCAACGAAGCCACGGGGCTACTGTAGCTGACTAGAACAGGTGCTAACAGCCAACCTAGCTCAAGGTGTCGGAACGTTGGTCTAGAAGGAGTAAGTAGAACCACACTGGGAATTAAATGAGCCTCTGTGGACGTGGTGGAAATCCAGCCCCAACCCACCGGAGACAGCTAGAAGTGCTGACCGCTCGTCTTAACCCCGCAAGTTCCATTAGTGTTTGGGAAGCGATGAGAGCCCCGCCCCACCGTGTCGGAACAGTGTGCGAGCCTTGTATGGGGCGCTTCGACCCACTTTGAATTAAAAAAAAAGGGTCACTTCACATACATAAACACATGGTCACANGTTGTTGAATATCTGTAATGAGCAAGATGGCGTTATCTAGAAAACCTTTTTAAATGAAGTGGAAAAAGTTGTCATCAAATTCCAGGACATCCTTGATAGATATTCAACAACTGTCCATATGATATGTTGGTACTGACACAATATTTTATTTTATTTTACCAAACAAAATAATTTTATCTAAAAACTGTAAAAACACTGATCTTACGTCGAGTCTCATACATTCGCACCTTAATCTCAACTTCATATACACCCCGTTCACCTGTAAAGGTATCTTATAAAGGCGCCATGGTGGAACAATGCACGGTAAGGTTACTACTCTTCAGGGGCAACGGAGGGTACAATCTACGAGGGCGAAAAGTGACCAGAAGTTAGGGGAATAACTTGCTCGCTAACTGGTAAACAACTGAACTACAAGTTGTAGTTTGATCGCAAACGACTAAACAATAAGTTGTGGTTTGTGAATTATTGAAATAGATCAGAGGTTTACAACTGGCGGGTCACGATGTCTTTTTTTTTTATCGCGAAGTTTCTTCTAATCTACTGTGATAAAATGAAAGTTATTTATAGCTTAGAAACAAAAAAGTTTGGACTTTTGTGGGGAAAATCCATGTATCTCCAACTAATGTTCATTTTGTAATAAAACTTAAGGTGCGGCCAAAGGGAGCGCAAGTATTTTTACAGTTTTTATAGCATTACGTTTTTCGGGCCAAAATAAATAAAATATTTCTTCAGTAGCAACATAGAGTATAGTTTTCTGCACATGCTAATATCAATAGATCTCGAATATCTGTCAAGGATGTCCTGGAATGATGTCAAAACTTTTTCTCTTTATTTAATTAGTTTTGACAAAATTCCAGGACACCCTTGACATATATTCAAGATCTGTTGATATTATCATGTGCAGAAAACTAAACTCTATGTTGCTACTGGAGAAATATTTGATTTATTTTGGCCAAAAAATTTCAATTCTATAAAAACTGTAAAAACACTTGTGCTCCCTTCTGACTCACCTTAACCGCGCTTCTACATCTGCGTGAGTTTTATTCCCTCCCCCCTCTTAGATGATTCTGATGCGCCCCCCTTCACTAGACTCGAGGAATCAATTGTTAACCTTGGAACCTTAAGTTGGAAACCCATGGACTAGATAAATAAAATGTCCTTTTCAGGGAGTTGATTCAATGTGAACTGTCTCCAACACTGCCAAACAATGTCTCACGGGAGACAAGGTGGGATAGGTCGGTCACGTGACTGGCTGGACCTCGTTGGACGCGTGGATGTTGCTGCTGCAGTCTTGTTAGCACAGCGCAGGCGCGAGGGAAGCCCACGACGACCAAATTTGGGCCGAACTTTTTTAAGTGAAAGGATAGAGATATCACATCGAGGGATGTCGGCTGGGATATGAACCTCAGATATGTCAAACAAATTCATATATATTTCCAGTTTTCGCAACAGAAGGAGTTATGGAAATATTGTTCTGAGATCCCATTATTTTTTAGTTTTACGCAGCTGGTTATCAGAAACTTAAAACTACCCAACCAAAGAGAATAAAATTAGTGAGGATGTTTAAACATATATTTGTCGCTGGAGATTAGGATCGAACATCGACCTTCTAGAACCGAGTCAAGGTCACCCATATCAACTAGCTTCAGCCAATCCTGCAGGTGATTTAAGACCTTATTTTTTTATTTTTTTTATTTAGCACCACGTCTTACTACCCGTTCGGGTTAGTTTTATTGTGGGAATCAACGTTAATACATTATATAGCTTCAAGTATTGTTCTACTATACCATCTTAGGAAACGGAATTAGGGTAAATGGACCAGAATTCACGTGGATAAATATTATAAAAAACTACAAAGTGTAAAAATCACTTTACTGCATCCGGTCGGGATTTTAATCCAAGCCTCCAGAGTCAGGATGCAGCTGAATGGTGCCGAACCAACACTAGTGGCCAGTTGTCAACGTAAAGAGAAGAATCCGACAATAAATATACAAAGCCACAAATATGTTCAACCAGAAAGTTTAATACGATGTTCTTCATCATAATTACAGCCCGGTGTCCCGGTATATGTATTCACCAAGAGAAATGGTTTAGTTTTTTGAACTATTTTTAATAAGAGAATTATGTTAACTATGTTGTATTTTAAACAACGCTATTCAATCGAAATACGGATAAAGAAAGGTATTTTATCCAAACAGAAAAAAAAAAAAAATCACTTCAATATTAGACATGAAAGAAATGTATGCGTGGCACGTAGGCCCTGACGATTATTGACAAGATATTGTTGTTAAGTTAGTTTGTAAGTTTATGCTAATATGATCGTATAAAATAAGATTTAAGAATCAGAAGCTCAAGTTTATAGGTTATAAAAGTATGAAAATTAGAAATTAAAATTTACAAAAAAGTTAAAAAATAAAATTACATAACAATTTTAATGTCGATTAAATTATTCTTACGTTTTTTTTTTTGTGAATTCAAATTTCTGTTCTTTATAACCAATAAACTTAAGTTTCTTATTTTTAATCGTTCTATGTTAAATAATGTTCCTTACTACATTTTTAATGTTTTAAATATTTTCTGTAATGTTCATGTGACCGTGTTTATTGATATCCAAATTCAACCTCAAATTAAATATTTTCCTTAGTAAATAATTAAATAACCGTAAGTTATTTCTGTAAAAAAACACTAATTATATGTTAAACACTGACATTAGTGAAAGAAGTAGACATCCTCTAATTCATATATACGCCTTGAAATAAAATCTCCTTAATGAGTACAAGGTCAGTTAGTTAAGGTTACATCCGTTATAACCTTAAACTTACGAAAGGTAATTATTATTATTATTTTAAAGAGCAGATTACGTCCAATACTTTAATCTTGCGAAATCTGCAATGATCAGTAGCCAAATAAATTTTCAGGTCGACGATACCGCCTGAAAATGGCCGTCTAGGCTACCTCAATAACATAAGTGTTTGATTGGTTGCATAGCCGGCGAGGCACTACAAAATGCTTAATTAATATAATCCTTGGGACGTGACCTTGATCAACCACATTTTATACAAAGGAATTAATTCAATAGACTATTTATTCATAAGTTTCCCTTCATATAAGTGTTCAACACTTTAAATAGGTTATATCTTCAACGCAATGAAGCAGTACTTTGTTACAGATGGAATTTTAGAACACTTTCTTCATGCAAATTAATCTGGTTTTTCTTTTCAAAGGTTTAAAATGAAGGTAAAAGTATCATGACATAAATACTTTAAAAAAAAAAAGATTGATAGATATTTTAAAAATAAAAATATCTGCATAAAACAGTGCTAATATGTAAGCAAATTGTAAATATAAAACTTATAAGACTCCTATATCTGAAAAAAAATAATCGTGTGTTCAATGTAATGCTTTTATTTATTATTATTATTATTTATTAAGAAAAAAGTTGCTTGCACAACAGATGTTAAGAGACTTCTATTTTAAAATGATTTTTCAATTTTTGATGTGTTCAATAAAAATAATTAATCTATATTAATAAGAGATTCATAATAAAATACAATCCTCCTGTAAATCAGTTTAGTTTAGTTTCAAACAAAACAAAAAATAATGGCAAAATTTGATTAGTATTAACCAGAGATCTTTTTTGTAATAAATATTTATTTTAAGAACAGTTGAAACTTTTAAACCCCATTTTGGATTTTTTTTTAATTATCGAAATTAGTATTGGGTTTGATATTGTGTCAATTATCAGAGAACAATACATACAAATTTTTCGAATGAGGCACAAAATATTCAAATTCATATCAGATCTAATACCATTGATCATGTTTAGCGAGTAAATAAATAGTACAATACGAGACATCTGTTGGCGAGTTTACCAACTATAGTTGAATACGTGTGTGCTTCTACCTAGTGGCAAAGCGCTCAACCACACTAGTACAGAACCGTAACAAATAATCGCAGCATTGCAGAAGCGTCACAAGAGGCACACTAATAAGAGATGGGTGGTTCTTTGCGTGGCGTTTACAACAAGCTGAATGCAACTATGACATTATTTTACCACATATATACTAACAAGCTATTGTACATAACCTAAATGATTTTAAATGCGTTTTTTCCTTAATTTGAATATCAATGTCGCCTTACCTTTTTTCCCTGCGGGGTTTAGCCGTTAAGGATAAAGACAAAAAAAATCCAATTCAAATAAAAATAGTAAGCTTTAAATATATATATATGAATGAATGAATACACGTTTTACAAGAAAGAAATATTTAAATTTTGAAACAGATGGAACCACACAAAGAACTGCCCATGAAAATAGCACATTCACACTAGCAATGTATTAATTATTGGTTAATCAAATAACCTCAAAAATCAAAATCACTGGCCAAAATCATATTTTCTAAATACCAATCGAGAAATAAATAGGCCAAATATAAAATTAGATATCTTCCATACATTTCGAAAAAATTAGCATTGCCAAAGTAAATGGTGCATTTTCTAAAAAAATTACCATAAAAAAGTGTGCAAATTGTTTGGAAAGTTTTAATCACATTAAATAGTCTACCCATTTATGAACTATATGTGTGTGTGGTTTCTAAAATGTAACACAAGGAAAGTTGTAAATTTGGAACAGTGTTTCGCAAATGAACACGTATTTTTACACATGTGTAACTTTACCACATCATTTTAATTATTTTAGGAGGAATGGTCTAACATTTTACCAATATAATAAGACATATAAGTGTGGAGCTTAAGAAAAACTGGAACGTCTCAACTTTTCATAATTATTATTGGATAAATGAATTAAAAAACAAGTTAATAGAAGTAACCATACCATTTTTCCCCTATGCTACTTATCTCAGCCATTAGCATATCCATCTATTGAGTCAAGGGCCCCGGGTTCACTTTTCTGCATGGCCACAATATTTAAAATTGGTGAAATTAGGATTACCCCCTTTCAAAGGGATGAATTGACGACCGGTGGACTCAGGTTTTGTGTATTAAGATTTGTAAGACATGTAAGGTTAGAAACAAATGGTTCGATTCACCGAAAACCACAATTCCAGGGGGACAGAGTATTCTGAAAAATTAAGAATTGTTTTCTCTCTCTCAGCACCACATCTTACTACCCGTTCGGGTTATACGCTTACGTATTAATTACGCTAATAATTTTAGGGATAAGGAAGATTATATTTCAAGGAATTGTACCCAGACTGGCGTGGAGGGAGAATGGGAAAACGTTTTGAAAAAAACCTCAATATATACGACCGAGATTCGAACCTCGATCTCTTCGTCATCGAAGCGGGTAAAACTTGTTTTTGAACCAAAATCAATCGTGGGGAGGTTCACAGTGACTAAAAACGCTGCCTTTCAATCATTCTAATTCCCAGACAAATATGTCTACAAGTTTTTATCTGAAAACCAAAATGTAGGTAGGGGTGGTCGGGCACTCTAAATTTTGGGCAATAAATCGGGCATCTAAAAATCCCGGAATGTCGGGAGAGTATTTTTTATGCCCGTATTTCGATCGGCCATATAAAGGACTTGCTAAATATATAATAACATGTTAGCACAAACCTCTAATTCGAACTTTAAAAAAAAGTGTTTAACTGATATTCATTGTTGAATTAATTCTAAAACTAAACAAAGGTAAGTTGTTTTTTTATTAGTTCGTAAATTATTATGTTTGCTTTCAACAAAGCTACTATAGCGTTTCTCACGGGTTACAAGTCTACAAAATAGCGAAAACAAGATTCCTACGATTTAATTTTCTGTCAATGGCAACAACATAACAAATCCAACGTTTCTACATTGAGATTTTTAGGCCCTATGCTTGCGAAAACTTAATTTAAATTAGTTTTATTTATATTTCTTTAATTTATTATCATTAGCCAGATTTGTTAGGATATGAATAGAAAAGTAAGCGTCAAATGAACATTAAATAGGAAATGGCCATTTTACTTCAAGTAAACGCGTTTTCGATTTCGATGTATGTATGTTCCAACTTTCACGCACACTGTATCCGTTAATTCTCTTTTAAATATTTATTTGCAGTTATGTAATTAATAAATTGTAAAAGTAATTACTACTATTTACTAAATGCATTGTGTACTAGGCAGAGGGAGCAATTGCTCAAAGAAAATGAAGAGGAACTGGTTATGATTCAATAGAACTTTTACAAAGCAAAGTGAAATTTGTTCTAGTTAAACTATAAATTATTGACCATAAACTGATCATTTTAATATTGTTTAATCAAATGTGACTGTTTTAACCTGTAATATGAAATTTAATAGGCCTGTGACAAAAGTGTACATATATTTTTTTAATTAAATTAGACTGTTAAACTTATATTGTAATTTTATAGGCCTGTGACAAAGTTGTTTGCAAAATGAACTGCCCACCCGAATCTGTCAGTGCCCGAGACAAATATTTGCTGCCCGACCACCCCTATCAAAATGTATAGTAAATTTGAAAAAAGAGATGTAGATAGTAAGCACCCTTTTAATTTATAAAACTGCGAGTGCGGTACACATATTTAATTAGTAAAGAAATATAATTATTTCTTTTAAATCTAGAAACACTGTTCCAAGATTAAACTTCAGGACTGTTCTTTGCATAGTTAGTGCGCCCTAGCATAGAATGGGGGGGCAAGAAGAGATTTGTGAATCAACAAACACAAGTGCATGTGAACACAACGAAGTGGCAAACCAGGATTGTGTGCTCAATAGTTCAATTACTTATTTTATTAAAAATCTAGTTAGAACAGTGTTTAAAAAATGACTATAGAGTATAAACATAATGTCACGCTTGCCTTTACAATATGAACACATTAAGGTGCGGCCGAAGGGAGCGCAAGTGTTTTTACAGTTTTTATAGAATTAGAAATTTTTGGCCAAAATAAATCAAATATTTCTCCAGTAGCAACATACGGTTTAGTTTTCTGCACATGCTAATATCAACAGATCTTGAATATATGTCAAGGATGTCCTGGAATGTTGTCCAAACATTTTCTCTTTATTTAAAAAGTGTTGACAAAATTCCAGGACATCCTTGGCATATATTCAAAATTTGTTGATATTAGCATGTGCAGAAAACTAAACTCTATTTTGCTACTGGAGAAATATTTGATTCATTTTTGCCCCAAAAAAATGTAATGCTATAAAAACTGTAAAATTACTCGCGCTCCCTTCTGGGGTTCATGTAAGCTCTGTTATTACGAAAACTTGATTTGCCTTATTTTCTTTGTGTTATAACAGTTTTGTTTGGTTTTTGAAGTATTTTGACTAGTGAATTAAGTCTGTCCATGACTTGTGGTGGGTTTATTTATCTGTTTTATTAATATTTAAATAGAAAGTATTTCGATCAAATATGTATAAAATAACACATTCGCGCTTTTTGTTCAGGCTCACAACTACCGCTCTCGGCCGGCTATCTCAATTTGTATTAAACACACGACATGAACATAATGTTAATTCTTATGTAACTATGGAAATAGATACTGTTACTATTGTGATATTTTTTTATTTTAGTTTAAATATTTAGTTAATTAGCACTCAAGAAGGCTGGTCATTGGTCTGAAGCCTCATCGTTCTCGTCAACAGAACCAAGACATTCAGCCAGTTAACTAACTGTGCCTACTACCCGCTCAGGTGTTCGCGTGGTCTAAGGCGTTACTCTCGCAGTAGACTTGACTGCCGATTACGGTGAGATAGAGGTTCAAATCTCGGTCAAGGCGTAGTGAGGGCTTTTTTTTAAATATTGTTTTCCACTCTCCCTCCACGCAAATTCGGGTACACTTCCTCTAAATATAACCTTCCTAATCCATAAAAAAACATTAGCGTAATTAGTATATAAGCGTATAGCCAGGACGGGTAGTAAGAATAAGTACTAAAAAAACTGTGTCTAATCCAACTAGGCCTAGTGGGAAAAAAAGGGTTTATACCTGAAAGCTTTCTTGAATGTGTAAAAATTGAATCCAGTGGATTACCACCCTGAAGTTACACAAAGTTATGTGTGTTTTCCGCCGGTCGTCTGGATGTATGAAGTGTGTTTATGTTTTGAGTAATGGGGGAGTGTCTTGAGGTGTTTATTGCTACATCACTGTTTAGGAGATCAGGTGACCTCGCTCCCATGAATTTAGGTTAGATATCGAACGATAAAAAAAAAACAGGTTGGCACTTCATGGATTCCATACCGCCCCTACCCGAAGAACTCCTCAGGGGAAATGTTACAATTTGAGTATACATCTAGTTGAAAAAGCGTCTCCTGGGTTGCCACTGTGTGAGGTGTGAAATAGAGCCGGCGGTTTCCTTACCTGGAAGTGCAGGATAATGGTCCAGATGAGGCCCAGGGTCAGCTTGGGGTTGCCGTCCACGATGTCCTCTGCTCGAATGTTCACCAGTTTTATCTGAAACGAACAGGAGAACAACAAGATTAAAGAGGTTTACTAGGGCTGTGAAGCGCCAGCTATCCTGTAATTCAGTTGTGGAGAGAGAGAGAGAGAGAGAGAGAGAGAGAGAGAGAGAGAGAAGAATGCATTCAGAATACAGCTCCTTGTGGTTGAGTGGAAAGAGATTCGAAACTAAGACCTTCAAGGCGTTTTGATATTTGTATCCAGCCATAGGAATATAATTTCACTAGCCCGGATAGAAGAGGATGGTATTATCCGTGGCAGACCTAGCTAGCTAGAGAAACTCAAGGAACGGGAAAACGGACGGTATTACAGCCGACGAACCTAATTGGGAGATAATTAAGAAGTATCTAATCCCATTCCATTAAATTTAAATGTAATGCACTAGGATTAGGATTAGGATATGTGTGAGGGATCGCCACAATATGTTACTACAAAATTTCCTCCTTTTTTTTCTTCTCAGGATTTTCAACAGAAATTTATATTTTTACAATCAGCTTGGATTGAAATATAAATGTATTAAAATTCTAATGTTCATAAAATTGACTAATAAGGTGTTTAAAACAGAAAGGTTTTTGGGTTTAAGTATGAAATATTTGACGTGGTCACTCAACCCAATATTTCAGTAGGGAGAGTATGACCAAGACATGTGTTCGAATAACCGTACCTAGTTATTTAAGTTTTTCCTCTACTATACAAAAGCCTACTATTTAGAGCTGGAATATGAATATCCTAAAGTCACATATAGTATTAGTTTTTTTTTTCTGCGAAATTTCCTTTGTTTTTCCAGACAAAAAAAAATCCTTGTATTTCTCTGAGTTTTCCATGGTGAGTGGCAGCCTTGCTGTAATTTTTAAACAAATTAGTTTGTAAGTCGTGTGCTGACGTGTTCTTAGAAATTGCTAGTAAAATCACCAGCAATAATAATAATAATAAGGATCGGTGGTAAATCAAACTATTTTTGTCTTTGATGTTTCTGCAATTGGTATACAATTTTAACGAGAGTTAAACATTTTTGTATCCCTGAAATATTTTTTAAAGTATTAATGTTGTTGAATTTGAGTTTTTTTTATAGCTAGGTTGTTTTTAAATGCTTCAACTCGTTTTTTTTTTCCAAGCAAATCAGTTTGTAATGTTTCCAGGTAACATACATTTAAGAAAGCAAACTTTTTAGCTCTCCAATTCACAGTTACCAGAACAAAGTCCTGACCTTTACTAAGAGGCTTGTTAGTTGTTGTCAAGAGCTAGCAGCTTAATTAATATTATAATCATCACCTGCTGAACGTTTAATACAATCAGATTTAATTAACACTTATGGCACAAACGATTTCACCTCAAGCTATACTCATTTCACAGAAACAACTTTTCTTAAGATTAAATTAGCCAAACCGGTGTTTGGAGAAATTTTTCAAGACATGTGTAGGTTGTCTTAAAGTTCTACCTTACGTAACATAAGAAACATTACGTAACTTGAATTGGAGCAATGGGAAGAATAAAGATAGTTTGACTAGTCAATAATTAACCACCACAATATAGTGATTAAGTATAATATTGAACAACGGATATCAAGTGTCCGTCATTCTAAAATGCGGATGGATATGTCGAAATTGACACTAGCCATTATGGTCCCGGTTTCTGAAAGACTCAATAATTACTTTTGATTCAGTAACATAAGGTTCAGGATTAAAATAGCATTAACTACGTTTCAGTAATTACGTTTATTATTATTATTATTATTATTATTATTATTATTATTTGGCACCACGTCTTACTACCCGTTCGGGTTATACGCTTTATGTACTAATTACGCTAATGGATTAGGAATGGGGAAGGTTGAATTAGAGGAAGTGAACCCACATTTGCGTGGAGGGAGAGTGGAAAACCGTTTAGGAAAAACCACCCCCAGTTCACCCGACCGAGATTCGAACCTCGATCTCCTCGTCCTCAGCAGTCGAGCTTAACACAAGTGCGTTAGCCAACTACGCCACCGAGGCGGGTAATGACGTTTAAATCTATAAAATTATTAGTAGGAAAGATAATGTATACATAAGTATAAATATATTTAATTATGTGCAGGCCTATTTTTTCCCCTTAATGAACCAGCATATTAAGATCCAGATGTTCGATTACATTGTTACCATTTTCGGTTTGCTTTGGATTGAAATTTCGAAGCTTCGCACAGCCGTCTAAATGAGCTGTATTTTATATTACTAAATATTATCACTTTTTTCGCTAAACCCAACAACTGTCCAAGCCACGTGATGGAAGTAGCCCAAGTCAAGCGGTGATTTCCGTGAACAGTTGTATAACAACAAATAATTATTATCGAGATGTATAATTAACTTTGAATGATCGCCGCTAGTCATCTCACGAGGAAAACAGAAGGATGGATTGGACATTATTAGGAAGGCAATTTGAGAAAATATCCTTCACTTTCAGTATGTTTAACAAAATTATCAAGACGCTATTTACGAAATAACTCAACCTTGAGAAGCAACACTATAAATCTCGCTACATAATAATGTATTTTATTAGCTGTTGTATGTGTGAGCGGGCGGAGGGGAGGGGTGAGTAAAACAAAAAATAATTAATTATTACTGTCGGGGATCGAGTCACAGATCTAGAAATATATGGTCCGCCCGTCTAACTACTTGGCAACGAAATTTTCCAACTTAAGAATACGGATTAGAAAACTAAAAACTAAAAAAATTGGTGGATGAGTTAAAATTTTAAAATTAAAAAAGTTAATGCAATCTTCAAAATATATATTTAGTTCTCGTTTATATATATTACTACCCGTTCATTCGGTTTACACGCTTATGAACTGATTACACTAATGTGTTAGGGATGAGAAAGGTTGAATTTAAAGGAAGTGTATCCTCATTCGAGTGGGGACACCTTAAAAATAAAAACACCCTGACTGGGATGCAAACCCCATTCCCTCCGTCATTGGCGGTCCATGCTATCGCGAGAATGACGCCTGAGACCACTTGAACACCGAATCGGGCACAACCTTTAATTTTTTGTTGTATAATTGTAATATATAAAGAGGTAAAAAATAAGTTAATATTTAATGACGCTGAGAGTGCAGTGCATGATCTAAGAAAATACAGTCATTTGATGTCACAACCTGCTCCGGTGGCCTCATGGTCTAAGGCGTCACTCTCGCAATAGACTATGCCGTCGATAACAAGGAGCTCGGGTTTAAAATTCCAGTTGGGTGTACTAGGGGTGTTTTTTTTACTCTCCCTCCCCGCAAATTAGGGTACATTTCCTCTAAATTCAACCTTCTTTACCCTTAACTCATTAGGGTAAATTAGTAGCCTGAGTGGTTAGTGTGTTCGCCTCAGGACTCGATGTTCGTGGGTTCAAACCCATCCTGGGCCGACGGATTTTTCCTGAGCGATTAAGATCCGTAGCAAAACTTCCTTCGGATGGGGGAAGTAAAGCCATCAGTCCCCATGTCGATTGTGGCATGTAAAAAAGAAACCCAGAAAAGTATGTGAAAATACTTTTCCCGGCAAAATTGGTAGGGTCTTTAACTCTAGCTCAAAGAAATTTTTATGTTTTGATATAATCAGTCGGTTCAGAAAGTGCATATTAAATCCCTCAGATTAAAAATATATTATAAAAGAGAGTAGACCTAAATAAATATGTCAGGCTTAAAATGTTAAGAAAATGTTTGCCACAAATCAAACATGCAATAGTTCGGTAATATTGATCTTAAACTAATACGATATTAAAGGAGGTAGGTAGCTTGATTAAAGGAGGTAGGTATCCTGATTAAAGGAGGTAGGTAGCCTGATTAAAGGAGGTAGGTAGCCTGATTAAAGGAGGTAGGTAGCCTGATTAAAGAAATTCTCAGGAAGCACAGAAACAGGTTGACCTTGCTTATAGCAGTATTTAATAGCTCCGTGTTACATGAACATTGATTACTTACATTTACATAATCGAAAATTACCCTTCTCATGTAAAAAAAAGTAAGTTATGTTATAAGTTACAAAAAATAAATTATAGGCTAATGATTGTCAAATAGGAGTTGTAATTACAATGCAAATATAACGTCAAATGGGCCTACATATGATTATAAACGTTTATAGTGTATATGCAAATTTTTTTTAATCAAAGAATTTAATGCGCACTTTGTGAACCAACTGATTGTATCAGTTTACGGCCTTCAAACTAACTTATACAAAAACATGATATTCTACAATAGTTTGTGTGTGTGTGGTTTCTCACTCTCTCTCTCTCTCTTTCAGATAAATGTGCAGGGATATTTTAGTCTCCCTTTCTGGTCGAGTAAGATGTTGATTTAATATATATATATATATATATATACATACACACACACTTTTCTTACCCGAACAATAAACACGAGTCACAAAAAATTAGTGACGTAAAAGCTAACTTTATAACTTTTATATGGCTTTCATTACCGTTAGACAACCTGTATATATTTAACTCACTTTGCTTGTTGGGGGCGGATTTTCTTTGCAAGTGGATGTAAACTAATGTAATTCCAGAGCCATTTTTTGATAGGTCTTACCGTTTAGCCACAAGAAACCTCAAAAGAAAGATCCCTACCTACTTTAAAGTTGCTCCGCCATCTTGAATTTTTTTTCGGGGGTTAAAAATTGGAATTTTTAACTTTTTGGAATTTTCCCGTCGGTTACAGGCTAGAAGCTATAAGTTTTCCAAATGTCAAGTTTCTATCTCATCTGGAAGTGGGTAAACATTAGGTAATGTCAGTGAGTCAGCCGTGTGGCATTATGGTAGTATAATAACGCAGCTAACTCACCTTCCTGTATCTCAAGAAGTCCAGCCCGATCTGTACGTTCTGTAACATGTGGAACCGCATTCGACCCCTCTCTCTGGGCTGAAACACAATCAGGAATATGTTAGACTGATCTATAGCTTGGACCTTGCACTGTTACATAACATCGTATACAATATTATCATAGCTATAGTTAAAACTTTGCACAGTATATAGCAAGAACTAATTTAAAAATTGTATGGGGGAGGGGGGGGAAGACACAGATATATTGAATGTAGAAACATTTGTGTGCATTGATAGGCATATTTTTCCTGAACATACATAATTCTTGCCCAGCACCCATTGCCCACCCTAACTCTACCACACCCTAGCAATAAGATGCAAAAATAAAGCACGCTAAACAGTTTCCCTTCCATCCACGACTCGTCCATTCGCCTATGCTGAGTTAAAGCCCAGTTTCACCCCCACAAGTAATCACCCTGTACTTCTAACTACAGAAATTAATATACGACCTCATTGGTCGCCGCCTCGGCCCTCACCCTCCACTTACATTAATAAAAAAAATAACTTAAGAGGGGGCACGTTCCCCCTGTGCCCCCTTCCCTTAAATTCACGCTTGGTAGCTAGTATCTTTGATTCAAATAGCCCTTTGATCCAAATTGTCCCACCTTACCATACCATATATTATATTATAAATTACAGTACCTTATTATCTATTTAGTAATACTGGATATTTGCCTAAAATTGAATAAATATATATATATACTTAGACCTAGAGGATAGCTATAAAATGTAGGCCTATATCATAAGTGTCACATAACAAATAGAGCCTTCAAGTTAGCTAAAGCCAACACTAAATCAACAACGTAACTATAAATGTTATTTTCTTTTCAACTTTTTCGGGTAATGATTTGTGAGAAAGAAATACTCGCCCCCCTTCCACCTTTTCAATCAAACTTTGAAAGTCTTTTTTAATAAAGGAATTGTTTGGACGTCCAAGTGAAATGGCACGCGAATTAAATATAATGATCCAAGCATACAAAATAATTATGAATACCGGTAATAAAAGCGCAGGCTAAAATCCAAATCAACTACTGGGTAGTCGAAGATAAAACAACAAACACTTTTTCCTAAGATTTATTATTTAAAATTACTTATATAAATTTATTAATCTACTCTTTCAATCTCTTGCATGCACTTTATCGTTAGATGCAAATAATTGTTCTTAGAGTCTACCTCACAGGATATTTTAGAGCTTCGGTAAGGATTGAGTGGCAAGAGGGGGGGGGGAGGTGGAAGGGGAGGAGATGTAAGTCGTGTTTTTATATTCACAGCTCCTCAACAATCGTATCTTTCCGCCCCCGCCAACCTGATTCACAAATAACATTGTTCCAGTCTAAATAATTTGTTTGCTCTTAGGGCTACCCTAAGAGCAAACAAATTATTTAGACTACCTACGGTGCAACACGGCCATAACCTAAACAAGCCTAACCTAATATACACGGCAAAAAGGATTGGTGGGGACCAATTAGTATCTACCCGCAAATCTATTATCTGTTAAAGTCCTCTTAGTCGGTGAAATTAGCCCAGCTATGACGACGCTTTTGGGTCAAGAATGAATTTAGAAAATATCCGTGCCTGTGAGCACGCGATCTAGCTCATTTAGTCCTGTTTGAAAATTACAGGATGGTTGGGGTTCCAGTCCCTAATTGGTTTTACAACATCCACGAAAATGTAGATACATTTAATTTAAATTTTACCTTCCTTATCACCAACATTAACGTAACTAATACATACATATGCGTATGGCCCGAACGCTTGTTGAGTGAAACGCGGCGAAAAAAATCATTCTTGATGCTAGAGGCTGAGGTTCAATCCCTTTTGTTTGCTTTGAAGGTGTTTTATATTAATGGTTTTATAATCTCTCTTAAGGCGGATGTTGGTAAGGTGAAATTATCCCTTCCCAATCCGTGTCTGTAGCAGTGAAAGGTAACAAGAAAAGTCGCAAAAGACGTAGAAGAAAAAAACCTCGCCCCAATTCAAGCGGACGGATACACAAGGGACATGATGTGCGAGGTTAAGGTGTGTAGAGAATATTATCATCCAGTAATAATTATTACCTCCTTAATTACCGCCTGACAAAACAGCGTGCTTGTAGTGCCGCCATACAAGGTCACGTGGGTGATTGCTAGGGCCACCCCTTCTATGTGTGAGTGACGAGTGTCGGCATTTACGTTCTGACACTTTACCGACTTGCACGCGATTACAAGCTTGGACTGATAATAGGGGGGAAGGCAGGTGAAGGGGGAAGGAGGGTTGTCCCCTGTCATGTTGACCAGATGTTCCGCCGACTATGGTTTATCACTTTATTTAAGGCAGTGGCTTCGGCAAAAGTAGTAAGTAGCCAGATGAGCAACAATAGAGAGAAAGGAGTGAGTGGTAAACCGTTTAGGAAAAAAACCACCCATCATTAGACCCGAACAGGATTCGAACCCCGATCTCCCCGTCATTAGCAGACCAGTCGAACACGAGAGTTGACTGTGGATTTATAAGTTCGCCGAAAAGTAAACGCAGAACAAAAATGGGGTCACGTGACAAGCATTAAAGTTCTAGTAGATAGATGATAATACAGATAAAATAGCACCAGGGAAATCCCCGTCAAGAGATTGCAATAGAATTCCGAGGCTGGGAATTACCACTAAAAATCCAACTTTAAAACAACAGTAAAGCCACTAATACAGTTAGATTAATACAAACACAAGATAAAACAAATTTAAATAAGGTAATTACGTTTCCCAATAGAAAAAAAAAACTAGAGTATAATTTTTAAAAAACTATAAACCCCACCAGTGGCTGTTCATTTTGTCCAACTTTGAAGAAAAATCTAGATCTGGTGGGAGAACCGCTAAGTAGGCAACAATGGGAATTCAACTAATTTCTACTTCGTCCGCTCTGCCTGAGATCTTCGACATGGGAGATCCAATCTAATCTCAGAACCAACCATCTCAAATCAGTACGCATGCGCTGTGGAGCTAAAAGCGAGCTAAAAGCAAGCCGACAGCTTCGTTTGCTTTTTGTGAGGAGATTTGAAATAACCCGTTAATGTAAAGCGTATGTATCGATATATTGGATTGAGCCACGAAACAGCATTTTAAAATCCGTCGTGACGATGAACTAATAATAATAATAATAATATTTAGCACCGCGTCTTACTACCCGTTCGGGTTATACGCATTAAGTATTAATTACCCTAATGGATTAGGAATTAGAGGAAGTGAACCCGCATTTGCGTGGAGGGAGAGTGGAAAACCATTTAGGAAAAACCACCCCCAGTTCACACGACCGAGATTCGGACCTCGATCTCCCCGTCCTCAGCAGTCGATCTCAACACGACTAGCGCGTTAGCCAACTACGCCACCGAGGCGGGTGACGATGAACTAGATTATCATGTTTATCCAATCTATAATAATAAAAGGAAGTGTTGTTTGTGTGCGATGCCCAGCCAAATCTACGGCACGGCAGGCACCTCGAAGCAGGATTTTTAAATTTTTAGCGTGTCTGTAAGCAATTGATGTGAACGTATAGATTGAATTTACCAAACTAATTAATGACGACCTTTTATTCAATTTTTTTGAATCCAGGCTAGACTCTTCAAACACTGTTAGACCCTTGGACGTACTTGTTTTGTGAGTGTGTAAAACAGTGGATGGGGGCTACTTTTCCCAACTAATGGTGTGATGATTGATAGGAGGGCGCAATTTTCCTTAATACAGAAAATATAGGTATAAGATGACATCGCGTGCGGAAATAATAAAGACCAAGAGTATAAGAAATGATAATAATAATGGGGAGTACGCCAAGTCTCGAACTTGCTGACAGCAGCAAAGTTAACGTAGTCGTGATATTCTGATTCTAACTATGTTACTATGAATGAATACTCTCCTTTATGTTCGCTCGATAGCTCGAAAAAAAAAAGCTAGATTTGTATCAAGTTCGTGACTCTGCAAGTGTAAATTACGAGCCTGTTTACTCGGGTAACATCTTCACGCGATTAAAAAAAAAAAAAAAAAAAA
>CABFVZ010001350.1:185925-197420 GCA_902151445.1 Timema monikensis
ATATATATATATATATATATATATATATAATGACAAGTATTTTCTTTTTTCCAAGTAAATACGATGCCTGTGTTAAAAGGTATTAATGTATGCACTATATTACACACCATAGATAACATTTCAAAACTGAGAATAAATACTTTTAATAGTGTTTAAAATATTGTTTCGAATTGGGTAAAAATAAATTCTTAAACGTTATGAAACAGTGTAAGAAAACTTAAGTTTACGTTATTTTAAATGAAAAAATATAACATGTAATTAAAAAAATTAAACCGTGATCTTTTACAAGTGTTGGCAGACCAAAACCTAGACATTTGATTTTTGAACTGTCATCCAGATAAAAACCTATCGTGAACAGATTCTACGACCTTAGGATCACGACTTTGTGTAGAGCACTTTGTTGTTAATGTGTAGTCAATCTCTTCTTACGGACTAAGGACAGAGGCTATTCGAATGATAACAGTTCTTTCTTGGAAGCAGGGAGTAAAATGTTATCAAAATATGTCTTGTAATCTCGGCTCTTCCAGGTTTCGGTGGCCACATGGTCTAAAGATTGATTCACATGTTCGCCGAAAATAGAAAGCAGAATCTGACTCAAAGGCGCAGCAATTTACAAACTTTAAGTTGACCCATGATGCATTGCAACGCTAACTTAAAACAGCTGATTATCAACATATTTTATTTTCTAGTGGATGAACATATATTTTAGATCATTCTCCCGATGTATGTTTTCAAATTATAACGCTGTGTCGTGGCTCAATCCAATACATAGATACAAGCTTTACATTGACGGGTTATTTCTAATCTCCTCACAACGGACAACGAAGCTGTCTGCTCGCTTCTAGCTCTACAGCGCATGACGCACTGATTTGAGATGGTTGGTTCTGAGATTTGATTTGTTCTCTTGTGCTGAACACCTCGAGCAGAGCGGATAAAGTAGAGAATAGTTGAACTTCAGCAGAACAGCTCGCGCCGATTAAGAGGAAATCTTGTGATTGGCTTAGAACGTGTCACGTGACCACGTTTCTGTTCTGCTCTAGTTTTTAGGTGAACGTGTGAATCCACAGTAACGAACGCGTTACTCTCACAGTAGGCTGGACTTCCGATGACGAGGAGATCAAGGTTCGAAGCTCGGTCGGGTGTACTGAGTAGTTTTTTGTTTGTTTTTTTCAAAATTATTGTCCACTCTTTCTCTACCCAAATATAGGTACCCCTTCCTCTAAATATAGCCTTCATAATCCCTAGAGCCATTAGCGTAATTAGTATATAAGCGTATAAACCGAGCGGGTAGTAAGACTTGGTGCTAAAATCAAACAAAAAGATCTGAGCTGTAGGTCACGACGGACGGAGACTAAGGGCCAGTTTCATAGTCAAATTTAGTACGCCTCAAGTGCGGCGCTACACTAAACACAAGACGACACCTACCTAAACTCGAATGGAATGGGCCGTTCTCGCATAGGAAACTGGCCCATTCCATTCTGGTTTAGGTAGGTGTCGTCTTGTGTTTAGTGTAGCGCCGCACTTAAGGCGTACTAAATTTGACTGTGAAACTGGCCCTAAGAAGGCAACTTCAGCCTACGATGACTTCCTCAGCTGTGACGAGGATCAAGGAGGGCAATGTACAGAGGGATTGCCGAGCAAAGGTCACGGTAATTTGACCCGTACAACCGGGACTTGTCCTTCCTTCCTAACCCTTATCGTGAAACATTGCTAGCCTGTATGTACCACTCGCTGTTCGCTGCCATCTCACCGACTTCTTATAACATGTGGCCAATTTCGGTAGAAAGATTCATTTTTGGCAACAACGTTATTACCATTATCACCGCGTCTTACTACTCGTTCGGGTTATACGCACTTACGCTAATGTGTAATGGTAGGGTGATTGTGAGATGAAATGGAGGACCTACAGTTTAACGTGGAATCCGAACCACGGTGGAGGCCTGGCATTCCCACACATTCACAAGTTGTGATTAATACACGTCTTGTCAGAGGTGAAGTAAGGGTTTGGCAATCAGATAAATCTGTGCCGGGACCGAGGATTGAACCCCGGACTCCAGCACAGAAGTCCAACCGACACCTTACCCCTAGACCACCAGGTCACCCTACATAGTTTATGGACAAACTCCTCTCTATTGTAGAGACATCTTCAAAAAGTAAAAAAAAAAAAAATAGAATGCAATTTGCTTTTATTTAGCTAGTGAATATTTACTTTTCAATTAAAGTGTTAGTTTTCAAGTTAATAATCGTCTAATTGTTTCGGCCCCATCCTGTATAATGAAAAACAATTTGAGCCGAGATAAAGAATATATTTTGTGTTGCCACAAATGGAGTAGGAAATAGGAACGTATATTGGGGTTTGTCTTACTAAAGGTTAGTATATTTATAGAATAAAATTATAGGGATAATACAAAAGGTCATCTAAAAAAAAGTGTAAAAGGTGGTGTAAAGCTTGTGGAAAGTGATGGGCTAGATAAGGGTGTGGTCTAAGATTTGGGAGACATGATATCACGTGATAATGAGGGTATGTTCATTTAAAGAGATGAGCCACTGCTCATTTAAAGAGATGAGCCACTGCGACGAAACACATCGCGTGATAAGAGAACATTATTATTTTTATTTATAAGCTCTAGCAAAAAGTAATACTTTTTAAGGTCATAAGTTGTTAATAAAACAAATGATTTACCATTTTAACAAGTGTGTAATTTATAGGCTATACGTAGTGGTGTAGAGAGTTAATTAAATTACTAGGGGTAAATAAAACTTGCGGTTTTCTGTTTTACGTGGGTCTTGTTATGAAAAAAAGTTAATTAAAATGTTTGATGACAAGATTTAGTCCAACAAGACATGTATGTGAGATGCACCAGATAAAATTATAATGAGTGAAAGGAAAATAGTATTTAGTTTATTATCAATTTTGTGGAAATATATTACATCATTTTTTAATCACGCATAAGTATTGTTCCTTTTATATCTGGTAAGAGTCATTCTACGCCATTTTCTAGTGTGCAGTGGGTGTGAAACTAGGATGTTCGAAAACAAGGTGACCCACATCGGTGGCGTAGTTAGCTAACGCGCTTGTCGTGTTGAGTTAGACTGCCGAGGACGGGGAGATCGAGGTTCGAATCTCAGTCGGGTGAACTGGGATGGTTTTTCCTAAATGGTTTTCCACTCTCCCTCCACGCTAATGTGGGTTAATTTCCTCTAATTTAACATCCCCAATTCCTAATCCATTAGCGTAATTAGTACTTAAAAGAATATAACCCGGACGGGTAGTAAGACGCGGTGCTAAATAATAATAATAAAAAAACAAGGGGCTTAGGAAGATATTTGGTTCAAAAAGAGACGAGTCAACTGGGGAGTGGAGGAGGTTACATAATGAGTTACATATCCTGTACTCATCACAAGACATTGTGAGGATAGTAAAGTCTTGCAGATTACGGTGGACGAGAAATGTAGCGTTAATGAGATATTCTATAAACTCGTCCAGGGTGTTGACTGGCAAACCCAATGGGAAGAGACTATTGAAGAGACCTAGACGCAGATGGGAGGTTGACATTAGGATAGACCTGAAAGAAATAGGATGTAATGAGGTGGACTGGCTAGAACTAGCTCAAGATAGGGATATGTGACGTATTTTTGTAAGTGCGGTATTTAACTTTCGAGTTCCTAAGGCCATAGACTAAGTAAGCTATATTCCCTAATTATATTAATTATCAGGGATTGATCAATAGAAATGAGATCATTTGCGCTCACATTCCTGGCTATAGAAAATGTATTAAAGAGTGCCCAAGTCTTATATGTTCTAGTTGCACGTAGCTCAACGGGTTTATATTGTTCCATTTAAAATATGAAAACAGTATTATGTTAATATAACACTAAGTAAAGGGCCCCTTGCCTTATTTGTTCCGTAGATCTATTTGACGGTTTGATACACCTGTACCACCCTCCTAATAATGTTTTAAATGCCTAAAATTGATGGGATTACAAAGGATATAAATCAAACCAATATCAATGTTTCCCCCCCACCCCCACCCCTCGTTTCATTCGCGAGAATAAATCTAAGTGAACTAATGTTTCTTTAAATTGAAAAATGAAGCCTAGATACGGGAATTGAACCCTGGACCTTTGGTTTAGTACGTAAATGCTCTTACCACTGAGCTATCCAGGAGTTGTCCCATGTATAGAGTCAATCTTCGCTCATATTTTAAGGCAGAGTCTGCAATGGACGTGTGTAAATTGTCAGCTACATTTGTGTCTGATCAATTAAGGTGGGATGGAAGGGGATGCGAAAAAAAGGCCATTGTTTTTACGGCAAAACTTTTTTTTTGCAAAAATAAATAAAATATTGATCAAGTACAAACATAAAGATTTTAATTTTCTTCACATGATGACCACAAAATTTCTTGAATATCTGTCAAAAGATGTCATGGAATTTAATGACACATTTTCATTTAAAAAGTTTTTTCATCTAGTGTCGCTATACTCATTAAGGATATTCGACAACTAATGATTTCATCATGTGAAGTACAGTAACCTCTTTGGTGCTGACTGACAGCTCACAGCTGACTTCCGACAGTCAACATTTAGGTATATACATATTATTATTATTATTATTATTATTATTATTATTATTATTATTATTATTATTATTATTAGCACCGCGTCTTACTACCCATTCGGGTTATACGCACTTACGCTAATGTGTAATGGTAGGGTGATAGTGAGATGAAATGGAGGACCTACAGTTTAACGTGGAATCCGAACCACGGTGGTAGCCTGGCATTCCCCACATTCACAAGATGTCTTGTCAGAGGTGAAGGAAAGGTTTGGTAATCAGATAAATCTGTGCCGGGACCGTGGATTGATCCCCGGACAGCACAGAAGTCTGACACCTTACCCCTAGACCACCAGGTCACCTTGGTATATACATAAACACATGTTTTTGCAGATATTATGGTTCGGCGTAGAAATACATAATTTGATCTGGTAACTTTTCAAAGCTGTCAGTCAGCACCAATAAAGCCATGGGGCTACTTTAAAAGTATTACTCTTTAATAGTACTGAAGGAATGTTTTATTTATATTCGCAAAAAAATATAATAAAACTGTAAAAACACTGTAGCTTTTTCTCGCATACATTTCAATCCCACCTTAAGATCATGATCTATCAGATAACGATTAAGGAGGGCTTTATGCTGCCAAGAGTCCAACAACTGTGTGAGTGTGCATATAAATATGGATTAAATAAATAACCAAGCTATTACATTTGTTAATTACTGTCACAGCTGCATCTACATAGCATACATATTCTTTATTCTGGATAGCTCAGTGGGTAGAGCATCAGCGTACTAGACCAAGGGTCTCGGGTTCGATTCCCGTGTCCAGGTGTAATTTTTCAACCTAGATAATATGATATTTAGATATGGCTATAACCGTAATTAACAAATATAATAGCTTAGCTATTTAACACACCTAACTATTTGTATTTATTCCGTGTAGATACACAACCCCGCGCGCTTAGGATCCGTGTAGATACACAACCCCGCGCGCTTAGGATCCGTGTAGATACACAACCTCGCGCGCTTAGGACACTGATGCCCCTAGAAACAAAAAGAGCGAAGGTAACCAGACTGGTACTCACCAAATGTTCCCCTGAGAGGACCTCCAGAAGCGAGATGAGGTTGTGGCCATCTCGCAGGTTGACAAACAGATCCTCCACGTGGCGACTGGCCTGCAACAACAAACACACACCTGCGTGAGACTGGATGAATCCCCAACCCAACTACCAGGTGTCTCTAGGATTGGCGGAAAGTGGAGGTACAATACCCAACTACCAGGTGTCTCTAGGATTGAAGGAAGGTGGAGGCGGAGGTACAATACCCAACTACCAGGTGTCTCTAGGATTGAAGGAAGGTGGAGGCGGAGGTACAATACCCAACTACCAGGTGTCTCTAGGATTGAAGGAAGGTGGAGGTACAATACCCAACGAAAAGCTGCAATGGACATGTTTTTTCGACCTCCCCCCAAGAAAATGTGGGTGCATTTGACAAGAGCAGGTATGTGGTAACGTCATTTACGATCCACCAGATTTTTTTTTATTTTGCCAGTACTTTACATATTATTATTATTATTATTATTATTAGTGTCTTGTTGCTTAAAAAACTGACCCTGGAAGAATTAATTAACAAAAATGGAAGACCCAAATTATATTTTCGAAAATATTTTTTTTAGCACAGCGTATTACTACCCCTTCGGTTTACACGCCTATGTACTAATTACGCTAATGGTTTTATCGATCAGTGAGGTTATATTTAGAGAATGTGAACCCACACTTGAGTGGAGGGAGGATGAAAAAACCTCTTGGAAAAAAAATGCAGGTCATCCGAACGAGATCCGAACCTCGATATCCCCGTCATCGGCAGTCTAGTCTACTGCGAGAGTAGCGTGTTATACCTCGCGGCCATTGAAACGGGTCTAAAATGACTTAAAAACTGTTTTTAGTTCTCATATTTCGTGTCTTCAGACATTTTAACTGGTATTAACTAAAACACACACACACATATATATATATATATATATGTGTGTGTGTGTGTGTGTGTCTATCGAAATATTTTCGCATGCTGCTAAATAAATTAAATATTGTTATGGATTGTGATGGTAAGAAAAACCACACAGCACATAAATGGATTACTTTAGGGTTGTATGGGGTAGAAATAATAATAATAATAATAATAATTATTATTATTATTATTATTATTATTATTATCATCATCATGTAGAAAGAAGCCTTTCATCAAGATGAAAAATCAAACCTCTTATCTGCCAAAATAAAATGTCAATACATTCTAAGATTTAACTTCTAATAATTGTATACAGTAAACGAAAAAAAAAAAGAAGCGTAAGACACACTGGAATTTGAAAGTTTATATATTGGTACTATCGTCAGAGTACAAACAAGACTTGAAATTTTATCTGGTCAAATATGAAACACAATTCAGTCGTAATCCACACGACATATTTTCTAATCGATAAGAATAGAAAACGCCAACAAAAGAATATATAATCCCACATATGATAAGAGTGAACCCATTGTTCAACACAATAGTATCATTCTTTAGAGTGGTGGATATTATGTATATTATTCTAAGAACTCAATGACACAACATAAAAAAATAATGAACAGATTCTTTGGTAGGTCAGAAGATAATCTACGAAATGTTTCATGGTGTAAATTATATCAACTTTTTTTTTGTAATTATTATTCAATGTAGGTGTACTAAAACAAAGGAAAAAATTGAAAGAGATTGTTTGGTTCTTTTGAAAATTAATTTTTAGTAATGACAAATTTGGTGAGAAAATAAATTTCTTTATTATATTTTGTAGCCAAAAAAATTGCCAACTAGGAAGTATTAAAAATGCTACTAAACTTATTGTTATAAATAGTATTATCTCAATTATACGGGTAAGTGAAAAGAAATATTTGAAGAGGTATTTAAAAAAAACATGAATAATCCAATTTAATTATATATAAGAGATCACATCCTAAATTAACATAACCTTAAAAACAGGCTTATTTGAAAACACAGTTCATGATATTTGCTAGACCAAAAGGACAGTAATGATCCTTCGGAACTCAGCTATTTAGTTCGAAGGCTGGTTCACACGTAGCCGAAGAACCAAAATCAGAAGAAAAAAAATGTCAAATGGCGGCCAGACTGACAAGCGTGCGTGCGAGTGAGCGACTGAACGACTGCGTGGACAAACTGGAGAGCGAGTGCGTGATTAGCAGATAGCTCTCGATTGTTGTTGACGAGGAGACAAAGGTTCGAATATTGGCTCAGTGAAATGAGGGTGTTCTTTGTCAAATGATTTATTGTTGTGGTTTGCCCATCCTCTCTCCATGCTAATGGTGATTCTTATTTGTAAAAGCCTACTTTGATTATAATATTAAAGTATTTTTAACATATCAGTTATATATGTCGTGGTAGCACACTGTGTTCTATCGCCAAACGAATGAATATGGTTCGAGAATCGAGTACTGAAACATGTCGGATAACTAAGGTTCCAGTAATTTACATCGTACACTGGAACAATGAAAAGAGTAAATGGAACAAAAATCTCAGATAAGACCTAGTTTAAAAAAAATAGGGTTAAAATATTTTAAGAAAGTAATTCGGATATTGTAACTCTTACAATCCAAGCAATCACCAACTTTTGAATTGATATGTTTTAAGTTGTTTTAATATGTTTTTATTTTCACTTTCGTTAAAAACTTGTCTGTCAATTGTGTATCAAGTCAGGTTTGCTAGTTGGCCAATTTTACTCATATTATATTAAATATAGTCTAGGTAAATATTTTAAATATCAAAGTTTGTTAAAGGAAAAACGGACAAAATTGAGTATAAACAACTCGTAAAAGTGTTTATCATAACGATATTTATCCTCAATATTCAACCCATTAATTAAATTTATTTTAACTCGTACCTTTGTAAATTATTAACGACAATATCTAAGTCTTGGCTTATATTATATTCCTTTACTCCTTACGAAAGATTCAATTAGGACTGGAATGTTTTCTAAAATGTTGTGCTAATATAGGAATTAAGCCACCTTATCTAACCCACCTTACGGTATGCTACCATTTTACTTTGTATCACATTGGTTTACAGTAAAATCGTTATTGCTTAGAGAAATTTATTCCAAAATTTTAATTTAAAAAAAATGCTCAGGAAATAATTCTACTTTGCGGTTTTAATATTGCGATAAATGATTATAAGCCAGTTCCTCGCACTACTAAGTTTTAATGTGCTCAGATAATTATCAGACAATTATCTCACCCTCACTCTACAAACGAAAATCCGATATCGAAACATTAAAAATACATTTTCTATTAAAAAGCTAATTACATTTTCTCTGCTAAAAAAAACCTGACAATATGATCACGCTATCCTGAACAAAATTATAGTTAAGATAACTTGACGTTTAATGTATTTCTGCATGGAAACTAAGATACGAATGTTCTTTGTGACCCGTCTCGATGGCGTAGTTGGCTAACGCGCTATTTTCGTTTTGAGCTAGACTGTCGGAGGACGGGGAGATCGAAGTTCGAATCTCGGTCAGGTTTGACGTTTGCGCGGCATGTTTCGTTGTACCCACAGATTTGTCGCAGAGAAGTGAAGGAGAGGACAAATAAAGACATCATTTGTATAGTTTACAGATCATCAATTGCTCAAGCATGCAAAATGTAAGCGAAATTAATTTATAGCAGAGTTTTTAATACACCGAAATTAATAAATCCCCCCTCTCCCCAATTTACATATTTGGCACTAATAGACGCTGCTGCTAAACAACCTCATTAAATACAATCCAGACTTGTTGGACACAAAAACTACACAAGTTTTCGGGGATAATCTCACAGCTGGAAGGCGATTAGGTCTTCTCCAAGTCTCGCCATGAAGGATTTCCCTATGACCCTATCTTATATAAGTCAGGGCTGTCCAAGACGCGACCCACGAAACGATGTTATGCTGCCGTCCTGTGGGTTACTGCTTTTTATTTTTCACCCGCGAGAAAATAAAATTCTCGAGCGCGAATCTAGCTTCTCAGACGCAAGTGCATTTAATCGCGTCAACGACAGATGTCTTGTTTCGATGAGAATGCTCAGCAATGAAAACATAATATCTGACCCTTCAACTGAAATTGTACGATTTGCAACCAGACCTTTTTTTTTATCCTGGCAGAATCGAAAAAGGAAAAGATTTTTTTTTTTTTAATTGTTACCAAGAGAGTGTTATTCGAAATTGAGGGACTTAAACTAAAGATGTGCTCAATGCTCGGAAGCACATTTATTTGTAAAAGATCTTTTTCAATGACGAAATTCATAAAATCCAAATGCGGATGTTCTTTAACTTACAAATCACTTTTACATTTATTGCTTTTGTCAACTACAAACATCGATATTGATATAAATACTTTGAAACTTAACAGTCGGACTCTCCATATATTTTAATTTCTTCGCTGTATTTATAATTCTGGATGCGGCCTTCAGGTTGATATTTTTTTTAATGTGGCCCTAGAATTACCAGTTGGATAACCCTGTTATAAGTAAAAAATTAGTGAAAAATGCAAAGTAACCTTACTAACTAGAGAGTAAAGAAGGGCACGTGTTTAATTTTAAATTATGTTCTAGAGTTTTAATAAAAATGAATGTACATTCCAAAACATAAATCTTATTATTTTTTGAAAATAGAGACAACATTTAAAAGCAAGCCTAGTTCCCGGTGCAATCCAGCGACATAGAGTGCGGTGTAAGCAGGTAACCAAGGCAAAGACAAAGAATGTAACGATATATATACAGCTACCACACACGAGATATGTACAGTGACATGTAAAGTGACCACATTCAACGAGACATGTAAAATAAATCGTACACGAGATATGTAACATGACAACATGCAACGAGACATGTAAAATAAATCGTACACGAGATATGTAACATGACAACATGCAACGAGACATGTAAAGTGACCAAATGCAATTATACATGTAAAGTGAACGCATAAGAGCATATTAGGTGAGAAAATGTGACAAGACATGTAAAGTAAACGCATGCAACGAGACATGTAAAATTATCAAATGTAATTAGACATGTAAAGTGAACGCATACGAGACATGTAAAGCTACCGAAATCAACGAAACATGTCAAGTGACCGCATATAACTAAACAAGACATGTTAAATGTACAAATAAGAGATATGTAAAATCATACGCAGCCAACAAAACATGTTAAGTGACCGTATGTAACGAAACACGACATGCTAAGTGAGCATATGTAACTAAACAAGACATGTCAAGCAACCGTATGTAACGAGATATGTAAAGTTTACCGTATACAACGAGACATTTAGTTTTATCGCATGCAATGAGAAATGAGAGACGGTCGGTTTGAATTATACATGTAGTGGCCGCAGAGGACGTGACATGTAGAGTGGCCACATGCAATGAGAAAGGAGGGGGTGACCGGATGCAATTAGATATGTGGTAACTGCATGCAAGTTACATTTAATAACCGTACGCAAAGTGACATGTAGTAACCGTATACGGCGGGACATGTAGAGTGACCACATGCAAAAAGCCACGAGGGAGGGGGATCAATGAAATTAGATAATATGAAGGGTGACCGGATGCAATGAGACATGAGGGGTGGCCGGGTGCAAGTAAACGGGGTCGAGACGCGACTTACTGTGGGCGAGCAGCATGGCTGGTTGTTGCTACCGCTGGTCGAACACACGTGTAGACACGTGTACGTCTGCAAGAACAACATAAACACACGTGGTACATTCACACATGAACTGGTTGGTACTCTGATCAAAATAAAAAGGTTTAACTTATTCCATGGATGCGCGTGATAGTTTAAAAAAAAAAAGTTGGGATTCTTACTTCCCGATAGTATCACCATTTTGTTTCCAAACAAGTAAGACAAAAAAAAGGGGGGGG